>BLKR01003587.1:127639-139130 GCA_011170035.1 Teleogryllus occipitalis | reverse complement strand
GAGAATGCCGGAGCTGAACTCTGGACCTAAAACGAGACATGGACTGCGTACAATTTTGGTCTTCTCTCTCTCTCTATCTTCTTTCTCTCTCTCTCTCTCTCTCTATTTTCTCTTTTCTCTCTCTCTATTTTCTCTTTTCTCTCTCTCTATTTTCTCTTTTCTCTCTCTCTATTTTCTCTCTCTCTATTTTCTCTCTCTCTATTTTCTCTCTCTCTATTTTCTCTCTCTCTATTTTCTCTCTCTCTATTTTCTCTCTTCACATTTTCTCTCTTCATATTTTCTCTCTCTCTATTTTCTCTCTCTCTATTTTCTCTCTCTCTATTTTCTCTCTCTCTATTTTCTCTCTCTATTTTCTCTCTCTCTCTATTTTCTCTCTCATTTTCTTCTCTCTCTCTATTTTCTCTCTCTATCTTCTCTCTCTATCTTCTCTCTCTATCTTCTCTCTCTACCTTCTCTCTCTACCTTCTCTCTCTACCTTCTCTCTCTACCTTCTCTCTCTACCTTCTCTCTCTACCTTCTCTCTCTACCTTCTCTCTTTTTCTCTCTCTCTACCTTCTCTCTTCTCTCTCTCTCTACCTTCTCTCTCTTCTCTCTCTTTTTCTCTCTCTCTATCTTCTCTATCTCTTTTTCTCTCTCTTTCTCTTCTCTCTCTCTCACACACACTTTTTCAGTCCCACATACACACAGGCAATTGCACCACGCCTACAGATCAGTCGGGAGCTCAGTGTTGACCCCACTGAGGGGCGGGGCTTAGCTGAGAGATACCTGGAGATGGAAAACCTTCGCGTCGTCGCAGAATCTCACGTTCCGGCGAGGAGAAACTGCCATTACCCAGGATGTAACATGCATTACACTTACGGTGCTAATGACAATAATCAAGGCGCCCGGAAACCGTCAACAATACGAGTGGACCCGGATGATCACCTGGACGACCTCAGCCCACCTCTCAAACGGGTGCACGTCGGGAGTTGGCCGTCACCGCCGGGTGGGCGACCGTCACCATGGTGACGCGGTCGCGTCTACTTCGTTCCTGCCGGGGTGCCCGAGCAAAGAATCTAACGGGATAATTTTCCCGACGTCCGCTCGCCGCCACGAAGCCGCTGGCTGGCTGCCAGCGAGGTATTGGCTTCTGAAGAGGGCGGAAGGCTATGGTTCGCAAAATCTAAACTAGACTTTAAATGAGATTTTACTCCAATATAAAAAAATAATATTTTGATGATAAAAGCTCAATAAAAAAAATTAATTTGGTTCGGAGCTTTGGTACCACAGCTAAAATCATACAGAAATGTTTCACTATTAGCTATATTAGTAATATAGACATGCTAATTTTGTGTGTGTTCTGTTTGCCTCATGCTGACAATCAAATACGTATAATTGTTTATTACAACAGATATTGCATACATTTTCGTCATTTGTTTCATTTTCTCATAAATATGACCCAACATTTTTACAGGAAGTGAGAGAGAGACGCTCCATGGGCGACAACAATCTTATATTGTAATGCCATTACTTAATTCTCAAAATTATTCAGTTTTCAATTACTCAAAAGTTACAAAATTTATATCGTAATTTCGTAAACAACATTTCACCGTCGACAATGTAAGAACGTTTCATTACATCCATGTTGAGAACGTAGATTTTTCCTGACAGACGAGGATTGTTAACACTCTAAAAGAAAGTAATTGTGTGCTATATATTTCGCTGAAGCTCAGAGGAGGGTGTTACAAACACTGAGCATGAAAAGTTTTTGTAATATTTCTTTCAAAAAACGACTTCTCTAGCTACTGCACTACGCTTCTTAGCTACGATGACGGTAAGTGCGTGATATCTGGGACAGTTATTAACTCTCTAGCCTCCTATCTTAAGAGAGTTTTGATTGAAAAATGATGCGAGAACAAAGCCTTATCTATCAAGACCTATCCTGTCTCTCCCCAATACAATTCCTCCCTCGTTACCGGCTCTGACTGCTCCTCCCCTTCCATCCCCTTCCCTTCCCTTCCCTCCCCCCTCCCCACCCTTCCCCACCCCACCCCTCGCCGCGGCCAACCCGCCGCACCTTCGCTTTCGGAGAAGAAAATTGGATTCGTGGGCGCACGTTTCGTTTCTTGAAAAGTGGCAACGCGGTAACGGCATCTACGGCCCAATCAATGGCGCACAGGAACACGCCCCTCTGTATTCTCTGCCGCAGATGTACAGAAGTAAAAATGTTTTTTTAATGACCTCTTCTTAAAAAGTAAATCAGGTATAAGAATGAATTAAAAAATACAACAACAATTAATAATTAATAACAATAATAATAACAATAACAATAACAACAATAACAATAATATTAATAATAATAATAATAATAATAATAGTAATAATAATAATAATAGTAATAATAATAATAATAATAATAATAATAATAATAATAATAATAATAATAATAATAATAATAATAATGGATTTAATAAAATGTAATATCAGTAATAAAAACATTGAAACCTCGAAGAATTTTTCGTACAGTTAAGAAATATTCTTATTGTGCCCGAATCTTATGTACAAAAATATTTCTAATAATGGAATCACTTACAATCGTTAATATTTACGAATCAAAGATCGTTTTCATAACAAATTTAACCAAATATTTTCACTATACTCGTAAATTAAACTGGGCATTTTATTTACCTTCTTTCTTCAAAGGTGTCATATTTTAACTTTTCCTCAAAAATATTTCAGTATATTTACCGCAATTTTTTATAAACGAAAATAACATAAAGAGATCATAAATATTAGAAAATTTTCAAAAACCTTACTTTTCCTCAGTAAAATCTAAGTATTAAGCGTTGTTTTAACAGAATTGATTAAGCGATTGAGTCAAACTAAACAAATTGAGAATTCTTGAAACAACACAAATTCAGAAAATTTTCTCCCGTTTAAAACATTTCACGCTATATAAAAACAAATCGATTTTTGTAACGTTAAATTGATTCAAAAATAACTGACTGAATATACAAAAGATTGACTGATTGTATTAGAAAACAATTTAGTCAAACCTCCCATTAAAACTTTTCTACATGGAGTGTCCCTCGACTCTGTAACACGATTCTGTGGTGCATATTTATTAAGGATTAAAACTTTGTCTTTCCTGTATCTCAAAGCCATATTTCGGCATCCTTCAAACATCACTTCTGCTAAAAAAAAGAACCTTCTACCAGTTTACTTTTATGGAATGACAACAGACATTTATATGGCTCTGTAGTCGGAAAGTACAAAAAACTACGGGTTATACACAAAGACACACACAGACACTGACTCACACGCACGAAAAACAACAGCGCAATAAGAATTCCTTTAGGAAGAAGAAATAGCCGGAGGCAACATACGAAAGTCAGCATCAGGGGACGATCCTGGCGGTGGATGGGAGAACTGGGAGGGAGGAGGACATTTATATTCATGCGCTGAAATTCTTGTCCCGCAGGCGCCGCGCCTTGCTCCACGCACGCACGCATCCGCGAGCGCCCACCCGCCTTCCTTTGTTCGTCGGCGCCCGCGCCCGAATCGACGACGGCAATTGCAGCGGCGGAGTGGCGTCACAGGACAAGACGATTGCGTTTCGAGTTGCTTCGTTTACACAGAAATTAACGCGGACTTGTTTATGTCAAAAACGAGGAATTAGAAATAATAAGAAGCATATAATATAAAACATAGGAGTATGTTGACGTCAGAAGAGGAGTTATTTGCAAGAAGTTAGATTTAAGTTGCAAGAGAGACACGCCATTAACAATAATTATGAACTTTTCTAATAATTGACACTATTATGTTGTTCAAAATATGAAATGAGAAAACATAATCAAATAGAGTGAAAACGTAAATTGTTTCACATGTCATTCATTTGGTGGAGAGAGAAAGAACCCAAAGGTAATGTCAGAATGGATATTAATGTTATCCTTACGAAATGACTCAGCTGTAATAATGTATAAAATATCAGCTAACCTAGCAGCGTCAACAAAAGACGATGAGAAACATTGGCATAAAACACGAATGAGAAACGAAGAGATTTTTGTTAATTAGAAATGTGAAATTACATAAACGTGTTCAAAGTTAAATTCTAATACTAACGCGGTAAATATACCCGTGCGTACTATTCTCTTTTGAAATTACACAAATAGATACCTATTTCAATTGGCATCACATGGTAAGCAAAGAACATATTGAAATACTTTGTTTCAATGCACAATTTCTCCTTTGGGAGCCATTCTGAGAGCAGAAGTCCATAGACATGAGTACCTAAGAAAAAAGGCAGAGGATTAAGCAAAACACGATTAACAAATAATGATTTTTTCTAGAATTAGATCTCACATAAGCCCTACTAGCTCTCGGGAATGGACAATTAAAGATTGTGCATTTCATTTGACCTGATAGCACACATTAGAAAGTAAAGTTGAGAAGACAAAGAAATCCGAGGAGGTAAGGGAACGCCAAGGAATTCATGTGGAGCGGGCTGTTTGGATATAGGTGGACGTGGGCGGTGGGTGCAGGGAGGGGGACCGGGCGCCCCGGGGTCGCTTGCTGATGGCGCCAATTAGAGCGCGCATTAGTCGCGAGAGCGAGAGCGACTGCGGGGGCGAGCAACCGCTGACGCGCGGCCGCGACGGCGTGACCCGACGGAGGGCGAAGTCACGATCTGCGACCACTACGTCTTGGGGGCCGGGCGAAGACACGAGCATAAACGACAAGGCGGTGGCGGTGGTGGTGGTGGTGGTGGTGGTGGTGGTGGTGGTGGTGGTGGTGGTGGCGGTGGCGGTGGCGGTGGCGGTGGCTGGGGTGGCGGTGCTGGGGTGGCGGTGGCTGGGATGGTGGTGGCTGGGGTGGCGGTGGCGGCGGCGGTGGCGGTGGCTGGGGGTGGCGGTGGCTGGTGGCGGTGGCTGGGATGGGCGGTGGCTGGGATGGCGGTGGCTGGGTGGGGATGGCGGTGGCTGGGATGGCGGTGGTGGATGGCGGTTGGGGTGGCGGTGGCTGGGGTGGCGGTGGCTGGGGGTGGCGGTGGCGGTGGCGGTGGCGGTGGCTGGGGATGGCGGTGGCTGGGATGGCGGTGGCTGGGGTGGCGGTGGGGGGGGGTGGCGGTGGCGGTGGCGGTGGCGGTGGCGGTGGCGGTGGCGGTGGCGGTGGCGGTGGCGGTGGCGGTGGCGGTGGCGGTGGCGGTGGCCGGTGGCGGTGGCGTGGCGGTGGCTGGGGTGGCGGTGGCTGGGGTGGCGGTGGCTGGGGTGGCGGTGGCTGGGGTGGCGGTGGCGGTGGCGGTGGCGGCGGTGAGACAGGCGTGGAGGAAAGGAGGAAAGCGAAGGAGGATTCATTGATTGATGAGTGATTCCGTGCGCGTCAACTGCTAAAGTCATTAATCCTGTACGTGTAGTGAACGGGATGTGACGGAGATCTTCCCTGCAGGATGGTGACATCCGTAGCCGATCTACTCATCAGCCAGTAGGGTTCCTCCAACCAGGTATCTTCCACCAGCGGAATACTACCTCAGGTGAGACACGTTCCCGACCAGTCTCCTGGCATGTGTAGTAGTGTAGTGCATGTAATTGTGTAAGTAAGAGGTGAGGATAGGACAAGAAAGATGAAACAAAGATCGCATGCGGTCCGTAGTCAGTTTATTATGATTCTACTTCGGCATTCGCCAGGCCTTCACCGAAAAAAATACGAAAAACTACCGATCAAATTAGCCAGCCGCTAGAATTTTCCTCCAGACAGCGTCTTTATTCAATCTTTCTATCTAGCTGGAGATGAAAATTCTGCCTCCGTTGGGACTCGAACCTAGGACTCCCGGTCAGAGGCACTGCAATGACAAGAGGTGATGCCCTGAGCCCCATCTCTCGGTAAACGACGGAGGAAGGAGTGGAGGAATAGAAGGTGAGGGAGAGAAAGCGTGAAAACAGAGGAGACGGCGGCGGGGTTTGGGGTGCAGGGTAAGTGGGGCAGCAAAGGACAAGACGGCAGAGCGGAAGGTGAGCGGGGTATAAATTCACCAGTTCGAGAGAGTGAGCGGGAGAGACAAGGACAGGCAGAAGTGGATGAAGATGAAATAACGTGCTGTGGGGAGAGCTAAGTAAGTCCAAGTGGGTATTGATGTGAGAGCGTCAGGAGATGATAGAAAGTAATGGCTGGAGGATATTACATTTATTGAATCGACGTTGCAGTTGAAGATTAGTAAATTTGGCAACCACTGAAAAAAAATTAATGAAAATAACAAAATGCAAGTCTCTAAAACTTCAAATGCCTAACGTATCCTTTGTTTTAAGATAAAATGTACTGAACAAATAATGGAGATTTTATGTTCTGAAATAAACACATATTTATCTCTCCTGATTTGTTTTTAATCTTTCAGACGCATACGGACATCACCGAGTGAATTACTTTTTTTCACTCTCACAGTGCCCTCCTATTTCTATAAATCCCCACTCTTCGTCCGATTTCCTTCTTCCGTAAAATCCAACCATCATTTTCTCTCAAAATCCCAGCCGCCAGCTGATACCAAATACGTACTAAAAGATTGAAGTGTTTATTTTTAGAGGCTTACTTGGCAGTCAGGCTTTATAGACCAGCTGTCTTCCGTTCTGATGTGCGAGCGGAGAAGATCCACTCAAGACGTCACTCTTTCCTCGCGCGCCGGTTGGAAGAGAGAGAAAGATAGCTGGAGTGGTGAATTCCAATTAAAGTTCAACTTTTAAAATTATGCGACCGCGCGAAGCAACTGACTTCGTAGCGGAACCCGATTAATTCGCGGTTTCTTTAATTAACAAAGCGCCCTCCTTTATTTCTCCGAGAGATCTTCGACCCAAGAGCGGGCGTCGGGTCCGCGCTGTACAGCTTCATTTAAAGAGTTTGCATTAAAGTCTCATAGGGCGCTTGAAGAAAAGAAATCAGGGAAATGAATGAATGGGATTAAGTGATTTGTTCGTGTAAAAAGAAACCCAGATACAGGTTGAGAATGATTATCGTATTAAAGCATTACGAGTTTTGCAAAGTCTTGATAGGCATCCAGTGTTTAGAATGCTGACCGATCTCTGCTCAAATTAGGTAAAATAGAATGACTGAATGACGAATTAGAAAATAATTTTATTAGGTGACTAATAATTTATTTATTTATGGTTTGTAATAAGGATTATCTATTTTTAGCGTAATTGTCAAAATTAAAAGAAAGGGAAAAAGAAATACGGATATCCCATTTTATTCCCTATTGTCAAAATCAATTTAAAATGATTTATTATGTCATGATACGGCACTGAAAATTTATCTCAAAACTACTTATTCACTAACAATCACGTTCAAAACAAATTGTGAAAGTGTTTACATTTTAGAAAGATACTATTTATGTAATCTTATTCGTTATTCATTATTGTAATTGCTGAATGCAAATTTCTTAACCACATAAGCCCTTTCAATACCACATATAATGAACATTTTCCGCTCTTTTGGGAGTACACAATTGTCTAAACACAGCAAACAGCATTTTCATACAAGGGCAGCTTTATCTACAAAAATCGAAACAATTATTTCATTTCCTTGTAGCAAACGCAGTTCGGTTATGGCAACCAACTACTCCTTAAAGCCAGAAGAGAAACCACATATTGAAGGAGACTCAACATGTGCACCGCGTCACATGCAGCCTGCATTTCCTGCCTCGTTACACAATCGCACCTTGTAAAACAAAAGCCCATCGGCGCGACGCAACTGGTTGCCGCTCGGGCGACAAATGAAGCGCGCGACCGCGCATACGTCAGCTGCACAGCGGCACCGCGCCTGGAGGAGGGAGGGGGGCGGAGGGAGGGGGCGTGTTGTCCAGCGGAGTGGAGAGGGGGGGCTGGACAACAATGTTCGGTTTCACCCGCAACGCCTATTCGGGCCGGAGCCCTCCGCGTTGCAATGCTGTGTCGCTGGCGCCAGGCGACACCGCGCTCGCATGTCCTAGCGGAAATTAGGCTGACGAGCACTTTTACATATTATACGTTTGATAGCATTAAGTTAATGCATGTTATACGGGTTTATTAATCACATGATTGAGAAATTCAAATTCAGTGAACTGTAATATGGCAGATAATAATAATAAAAAATAAAATAATAATAGCTATTATTATTATTATTATTATTATTATTATTATTATTATTATTATTATTATTATTATTATTATTATTATTATTATTATTATTATTATTATTATAAGTTTATGAAATCCCTTGCGGGCAAAGGCATCCGGAACTTTGGGGACAGCTGTAGAACATGCATCAAATGTGGCACAACTGGTGCTAGGAGTTGGTAAAGCAAGTAGGATTAATTTTAGTATATGTGAACAGGTTTATATTAAGCCCCTATGTATATTGTACATTTTCAGTTATAAATGGCTTCCACATTGTTGTTATTTATTATAAAAATGAATTAAATTCTACCATAATTTCATTCTGTGGTCGTAGGAAATTCTGCGCATGTTCTTCAGGAGTTGGGTAGGCAACCTGTGGTGCATGCCTGTAGCACAAGGTAGTATGTAATAAAGTGCTGACGATATCTGCCTACTAAGTCTGTAACACGAGATTCCTCTTATTAATGAATGCTGAAATGAATGAATGCTGAATGCTAGTGAAATATATTGTCAAAAATAACAATGATTATATTTTAGTACTGATCAAACCATGATACTTTTTGAGAAACCCATCCTCTCATTATTCTAGTTTTATGTTTTTTGTTGTTTTTTTTCACGACATAACAGCAGAATACCTGACTTTTTTGCGAGATTTATGTACGTGCGCTTGTTGTCCATAAAACTAAACGTGCTATAACTGAATACTATCTTACTTAAGAGCAAGATATTATTTTAGTGAGAGCTTCAAATGTAAACGTATCCATTTATCTTCATATTTACGTTTTATTAAAAATATTATATTCTAATATATACATATATATTTCTCTAATTAACGAGCTTGTCTTCCAAAAATTTGTGTCTGCTTAAAATGTTTGTACCACAAGAATGTAGACGGGTGATTCACACAATCCGTAAATACCTCCTGGTAAGTCAACAGGTGAACAGGTGCTTGCTTGAATATTGGAAATACGGAAACTGAAATAACTTCACACCTAGAAATTCATAATAAAATTTCAATATATATTGGAATACTTGTATTTTATAATGAAAATGTTATTTATGAGCAATTAAATGAGTTTTTCTCTTTACTCACATATTCTTTGAATTCCTTGTGTCTCACTCCGGTCTCGATCTGAACTCTCTCCGACCCCCTCCCACCCGGCGTTGAGTCTTTTCTCCTCTGTAGTCGCTTTGTACGTTCTTTATTCCCAGATGGTCTCTCCGTCGTTTAAGGGAAGTCCCCACTCAGATAAAGACCTCTCCTACCCTCAAAAGACGTGTTCCTGCACGAAACCCATGTCGCCCGCGTCGAGTCCTTTCTCCAAGAATTTCTTCGCCTCCACCAACATTGTCCCCACTACGTCCAGCTCTCTTTCTCGTCTTGGCCCCGTCGCAATCCAACTGCGTCTCGTCTGCCCAAGTCGCGTTTGCCTCCAGCCGGCTATTGGAGATTTTTACGAGAGCTAAGGTGGTTGCCGTGTCGGGAGCGGGCTAAAAGCATATCGCCACGGGCGAGAGCAGGGGAGGGGAGCAGGTGGGGGAGTGCAAAAAGGGGAGAGCAGGAGGGGGGAGAGCAAAAAGGGGAGAGCTGGAGGGGGGAGAGTAAGAACGGGAGAGCAGAAGGAGGGAGAGCAAGAACGGGAGAGCAGGAGGGGGAGAGCAGGAGGGGGAGAGCAGGAGGGGGAGAGCAGGAGGGGGAGAGCAGGAGGGGGAGAGCAGGAGGGGAGAGCAGGAGGGGGGAGCAGGAAGAGAAGAGCAGGAGGGGGGAGCAGGAAGAGAAGAGCAGGAGGGGGGAGTCAACGGCGCCTGAGGGAAGCGCATGGAGAATCACCGGGGGGGGTAGCGATGTCAGTTTAGAGAGAGACCGAATCAAGAGTAGAGTTACCACAAGACATTACTGTTCTTAAACTTGGCCGTGACAGCGTGATCCCTTATGGAGATTTTGTCGGCAGCAGTTTTGCTGGCAAACATTTGTTGGGAACTGTTGTGTTCGGCGAATATTTAAATTCGCCGCGCGCGCCGTAGGCAGTGCGCGTTCTTGGAAGGCAGCTGGACGGGACTCGCTCCGGAAACGCCGAGACAGGAAAGCGAGTCTCGGATAACAGCGGGGTCTGATATTGAACGAACCATCAAACGCCACGAGAGTGGAGTTGAGAGAGACTGGCCAGGGAGTTATTCGCCAATCGAGTAAAAACTGTTACGCCGACAGTGTTTTCTTCCATTGATATGTGCCCCGTCTGGACGTTGGAGACTGAGCTATGTTTTGGAACTTCAACTGGTGTACGGCTACCTACGAATTGGACTTTGTTTACTGTTCTGGGGATTCAATAACTTTGACATTATTTCTGGTGAATGTGTGACTTTTGAAATATTGCAACAAAGCCTTAAATAAACTGCTGTTACTTGTTACTACTTGTGTTCTTCATTGTGGATACTGAGATATAGAAAATTTCTCTACATTAATTTCTGGCAAAGATCTTAGCGTCCGGCTTACTGGGTCAATGGGTCACGATATATTATAATCCTTATTACCTTTATAATGGATTATAGGATCCGCAGACCATACAGCGCTGCTGGGAATCTGAAATAAAATGATTATATTCCTAGTCCATTACTGTTTGGATTGACTAAATGAAAGATCACTTTCTTTTCTAAAGAACAAAATTTAACAGTTTATTGTTCCCTTTTTAGCAAACAATTTAGTGAATTTAATAAAATGATTTGATGTTAGGCCTTTGATCAAGATATCTTTGAATTTACAGTTTTATACCGCGGTTAACTTATCTATTCTTCGTTGATGTCCCTCGTAGACGTCTCAGTCGAAATATCTTGCGAGCTTGCCGTAGTCCAAAGTCCCAAGAAATCCTCTTCTGCCCCTATCCAAACTGGTCTCAAACTATCAAAATTATCAGTCCCGACTGCGTCCTATGACATAGTCCCGAAATCTATAACTCGATTACCACTCCCGACAAAGTCCCACTTTATGCATCAATATTACTACCACATGCAATATCTGCAATATCATTTACTGTCCTTAACATTTCACGATCTGATAACCCGACTCTGACTATCTGCACTACACTCTACAAATAAATGTTTATTTTCATGTGACATATCGGTATGTCACAATACATTGCAGGAACCATGGCAGTTTGAGGTGACCTATCAAGGGATACCTTCCAGGGAGGAAGGGCGGTGTATGAGAAGAGGAGCAAAAAGCAAGAGCTCAAAGCTGCGCAGGGACGGGTCGGGGCGCTGAGGGCGGAAGGCGGGGCCCGAGGGGTACCCCCGGGGTACGAGGTGCCGTTCGGTCGCCGCGCAGGGCCACCTGCGGGGGCGAAGCGAGCACGTGGCGCCGGCCAAGGCAACAGAGG
>BLKR01003587.1:104251-127539 GCA_011170035.1 Teleogryllus occipitalis | reverse complement strand
TAGGAAATTATTTGGTGATTTTATTTCCAATCTGAGCATGTTCTTCAGGAGTTGGGCAGGCAACCCGTGGTGCATGCCTGTAGCACAAGGTAGTATGTAATAAAGTGCTGACGATACTAAGTCTGTAACACGAGATTCCTCTTATTAATGAATGCTGAAATGAATGAATGCTGAATACTAGTGAAATATATTGTCAAAAATAACAATGATTATATTTTAGTACTGATCAAACCATGATACTTTTTGAGAAACCCATCCTCTCATTATTCTATTTTTCTGTTGTTTTTTTTTTCACGACATAACAGCAGAATACCTGCCTTTTTTTGCGAGATTTATGTACGTGCGCTTGTTGTCCATAAAACTAAACCCGCTATAACTGAATACTATCTTACTTAAGAGCAAGGTATTATTTTAGTGAGAGCTTCAAATGTAAACGTATCCATTTATCTTCATATTTACGTTTTATTAAAAATATTATATTCTAATATATATTTCTCTAATTAACGAGCTTGTCTTCCGAAAATTGGTGTCTGCTTAAAATGTTTGTACCACAAGAATGTAGACGGGTGATTTACCCAATCCGTAAATACCTCCTGGTAAGTCAACAGGTGAACAGGTGCTTGCTTGAATATTGGAAATACGGAAACTGAAAGAACTTTACACCTAGAAATTCATAATAAAATTTCAGTATATATTGGAATACTTGTATTTTATAATGAAAATGTTATTTATGAGCAATTAAATGCGTTTTTCTCTGTATTCACATATTCTTTGAATTCCTTGTGCCTCACTCCGGTCTCGATCTGACCTCCCTCCGACCCCCTCCGACCCCGCTTTGAGTCTTTTCTCCTCTGTACTCGCTTTGTACGTTCTTCATTCCCAGATGGTCTCTCCGTCGTTTAAGAGAAGTCCCCACTCAGCTAAAGACCTCTCCTACCCTCAAAAGAGGTGTTCCTGCACCAAACCCATGTCGCTCGCGTCGAGTCCTTTCTCCAAGAATTTCTTTGCCTCCACCAACATTGTCCCCACTACGTCCAGCTCTCTCGTCTTGGCCCCGTCGCAATCCAACTGCGTCTCGTCTGCCCAAGTCGCGTTTTCCTCTAGCCGGCTATTGAAGATTTTTACGAGAGCTAAGGTGGTTGCCTTGCCGGGAGCGGGCTAAAAGCATATCGGCCATGGGCGAGAGCTGGGGAGGGGAGCAGGTGGGGGAGTGCAAGAAGGGGAGAGCTGGAGGGGGGAGAGTAAGAACGGGAGAGCAGGAGGAGGGAGAGCAAGAACGGGAGAGCAGGAGGGGGAGAGAGTAACAAGGGGGGAGCAGGGGGAGAGCAGGAGGGGGAGAGTGGGGTGGAGGGGGAGAGCAAGAGGGGGAGAGCAAGAGGGGGAGAGCAAGTGGGGGAGAGCAGGAGGGGGAGAGCAGGAGGGGGAGAGCAGGAGGGGGGAGCAGGAAGAGAAGAGCAGGAGGGGGAAGTCAATGGCGCCTGAGGGAAGCGCATGGAGAATCACCGGGGGGGTAGCGATGTCAGTTTAGAGAGAGACCGAATCAAGAGTAGAGTTACCACAAGACATTACTGTTCTTAAACTTGGCCGTGACAGCGTGATCCCTTATGGAGATTTTGTCGGCAGCAGTTTTGCTGGCAAACACTTTGTTGGGAACTGTTGTGTTTGGTGAATATTTAAATTCGACGCGCGCGCCATAGGCAGTGCGCGTTCTTGGAAGGCAACTGGAGTTGCAGCAAGAACGGGACTCGCTCCGGCAACGCCGAGACAGGAAAGCGAGTCTCGGATAACAGCGGGGTCTGATATTGAACGAACCATCAAACGCCACGAGAGTGGAGTTGAGAGAGACTGGCCAGGGAGTCATTCGCCAATCGAGTAAAAACTGTTACGCCGACAGTGTTTTCTTCCATTGATATGTGCCCCGTCTGGACGTTGGAGACTGAGCTATGTTTTGGAACTTCAACTGGTGTACGGCTACCTACGAATTGGACTTTGTTTACTGTTCTGGGGATTCAATAACTTTGACATTATTTCTGGTGAATGTGTGACTTTTGAAATATTGCAACAAAGCCTAAAATAAACATTGTTACTTTTACTACTAATGTTCTTTATTGTGAATACATTGCAGGAACCATGACCGTTTGAGGTGACTTATCTGGTCTCCTCCAATATAGTTCGTTTTCTTCTTTCATTATTCCACACACTGAAGAGGCAAGAACTTACTCAATTAGGAAATGTGCTCTATTATTCATATGATGAAGATAAAGATCATCGTATTCTGTATAATAAACGATATGATTCATAGTGCGTTATTTAAACGTGTTCCAGCTTTCATCCTGAGTGAAATGGGATAACTTCCAAGGAGGAAGGGCGGTGTATGAGAAGAGGAGCAAAAAGGAAGGGCTCAAAGCTGCGCAGGGTCGGGTCGGGGCGCTGAGGGCGGAAGGCGGGGTCCGAGGGGTACCCCCGGGATACGAGGTGCCGTTCGCTCGCCGCGCAGGGCCACCTGCTGGGGCGGAGCGAGCACTTGGCGCCGACCAAGGCAACAGAGGGCGCCTCAGGGCCACAGAGAGCGCCCGCCGCCCGTGCCTAGGGTCCTGGCTTGCGGCTGGGGAGGAGCGAATGTAGGCTTAGCCTGGGCGGTTTGAGTGGCGGCAGGGCTAATGACAGAGATGGAGTGGACGGTGGCTGGAGGCTGGCAACGGTGGTGACAACGGACGCGACAGTGGCGGCAGCGGTGGTGTTAGTGACAGCGATGGAAGAGAAGTCGGTTGTGGCGGTCCAGTAGTAACGGTAGAAGAAATGCCAATGAGGGTGGCAGTGTGAGTGGCAGCAAGAGTCACATCAACAAGACAAAGTAAAAACAAAGGGTCAGACATTCTGTGGCATAAACAAACAGATACTTGGCTACAAGAGCGTCCTGCAAAGGATTATATCGTGAATAAAATACAAACAGACTGGTAAACATAAACAAAGGGAATCGTGCGGCGAACAAATGGGAATATTAAATGTTACGTGAAGAGAACAAACGCATGAAGGGGAAGAATATGCGGAAAGGTGGCATAGAAAAGTATGAACAGATAAATAGCACAGGAGTGGAAACGAAGAAGGGTGACGTGGATTAGTGTAAATCAGATCATACGAATTGGCTTAGAAAGGCGAGCGACAACTTAAATAGAATTAGGAGCTGTAGCGCGCAAGCCCACATCAGCATGAATAATACTCGAGGAGCAAATCTTCAGGGAAATTTGGGAGGTGCGGGAAGGGAACAACAGCCTGTGAAGAGGACGAAGCGTCTGCAGGGATGGCACGTAAACGAGAGCCGCGGGGACTGGGGAGGCGGAAGCTGCGAGACGAGTTGCTGCGGCACACACAGAACCGCGAAGCGCTCTCAGTGGATTCGTTCACTAGAGTCCTTCTCTTGAACGGAGGGGGATGGCGAGATGAGAAGGGACTGGAGAGTTCTGTGTCCAAAGACGGCAATGATATTGGCGTCGGCGTCGAGCGTGGCGAGGGGCCTAGGCGTCGTGGATGCAGTCAGGAAAGGTGGGGAGGATGATAGGAGGAGAGATGGAGAGGGTGGAGACGAGAGTGCTGGCATGATGACGGTGTGAGAGGTTGTGATGATGAAGGTGAGGGTGATGTTGGCAACGGCGGCAGGGGGGGTGGCGGATGAGTTGGTTTTGTCATAGCGCACGAGGACAAGAAGCAAGCTACAGCACATCGTCCATGCCAACGGAGAACGGCCTCTTCAGACACAAAGGTTTCGCAATTCTTTGGGACTAACGACAGCAGAGCAGTGCATGCGGTTGTAGATCAGGGTATGTAATGAACTAAGGTAAGGGGTTCGTATAACACAAAGCTTAGAAGTGGGTGAGAACGTTGTTAACCCTAGATTGCAAAGGCGTTGTCTGTTGGACGACACAACCTGTGTCGAAAGCTTCCCCTACCCCTGTCCCTCACTCCCAGTTTCTGAAACTCTGTGAACCTTCATTATGTGACTGGCCAGTGAAATACACGTATCGTGTGCATGCTAATTACAGTATATGACATTTTCACAAGCGTGGTCCAGTAGACTACACCTTTGTAGGTACATCAGTGATATTTTTGGCGCTATATTGAATAATATTGTAAATAATGAATACAAAAACATTGTTTAGTAGCATTTAATTTTTGTTCTGAACATTTTGCCATAATAATGGGACGATGGCGATCATAACAAAGGTTTCATGACGAGGTACTTCTGCAGACGCTTCTCAAAAGTCATGTGTGGACAGCACCAAGGAAGCGTCATATGTGAGAGTGAAATCATTTAGGTGTATACATAAAAATCTTTGACATGTATTTTGTAACTCCTTATTATATATGTTCAAACCATTAAGTTTAGTGTTTCATTATAAAAATGAGTTTTACTTTATTTTTATGCTGAGTAGTCAGACAACGCTTTTCTAATAATCTTTGTTGCAGCTTGCCTCTGTAATCTAGCGTTAATATATCACATGTCTAGAGATGAAAATATGATCCAAATATCTCGTGAGCAGACCATGGAAAGCAGAGTGCATTGATGGTTGGTTGGTTTTGAGTGATTCTGGGCGTGTCAACCACTATGGTCATTATTCCCGTAAGTGTAGTGCATGTTTTTTTCATCGGGAGAGGGCAGTGATCGTACCCCACTGGCAAGATACAGTGCCAACCAACCGTCAGCTAACGAAGTTTTCCCCAACCAGGACTCTCCCACCAGCGGGGCACCGCCCCAGCCTGGACAAGCTCTAAGCTCCCGAGCGGTCTCCCGGAATGTATGGTATTGTAGTGGATGTTAGTGTAAGTGTGTGTAAGAGGAGAGGAAAGGTCAAGGAGAAGACAGGAAAGGTCGCGCGCGGTCCGTTACCCGTTTGGTAGGGTACTACTCCGACATTCGCCTTGTGTTGATCGGAAAAACTGATCAGAGCATCCGTCCGCTGGAATTCTCCTCCAGACAGCGAGGGAATTCAATCTACCTGACAAGCTAGTGTCGAAAATCCTGCCGCCGTCGGGACTCGAACATAGGACCTCCCGATCAGAGGGACTGCAGTGACTTCAATTGATGCTCTGAACCATCTCTCCCGGTCAGAGGTACTGCAGTGACTTCAATTGATGCTCTGAGCCATGTCTCCCGGTTAGAGGGACTATATTGGCATCAGTCATCTGAGCCACCTCTCCCGGTCAGAGTGCATTAAGTAGAAAGCGAGCGAGACGAGCAGAGCGACAGCGGCGTGACTAGGGAGACGCCTCACGAGTGTGTTCGCAAGTGGGCGTGCGCAGTGGGCGTGCGCATTGGGCCGTGCGTCGCTCTTGCTGAGAGGCTCGTCCCGAGGCAAACAGCGGCGGCAAGGCGCCCTCGGCTGCTGAGTCCACACAGCCCCGCGCGCGGCGCTCCCGGCAGCCAAAGGGCCTTTTACCGGGGAAGTTAGCTCAGCATTACCGCTGTCTCTGCATCAACACTGTGCGTATAGGGAGTGCGCGGTACTAGGGTTCATGCCCCAGCGGAGGAGGATTTTCCACACTAGCTTTATCGCTAGGTCAAACCCATCTGGAGGAGAATTCTAACCGACGGCTGCTCTGATCGGTAGTTTTCTCTATTTCACTCATGTCTGTCCATGTAAGTAACCAATGCTAAGCAAGAATATATTGAAATTCAACCAGCCCTAGATGTCCATCTCCATGTGATTATCACTTTGTTTACCTTTTGCACTCCGCTCTAATAACGTTTTTTACCTTTTGCACTCCGCTCTAATCACTTTAACATTTTAAGATAAAAATAACAATTGTTTTATGTCCATAATAGCTTGAGAGATCTCTAATTTATTTCAGCAAGCAAGAGATCTAACCCTTCTTACCGAATATATCTTGGCACAAAGTGACAAACATTTCTTCACTGAAAACGAAACATTAAGGGAGACTTTCTCGAATACAAAAACCGATATCATTTCATCATCACACACTCTGTCCATGTTTACCTAATAGCTGGTCGAGAGAATCACTTGAAAAAACATTTTAGAAATCTAGAAATTGTGTTTTCTCATTTTTAGTTCTAATTGAAGTGCTCAATAGTGTAGGGGCCTATCTCACATTTTTTTTAAATTGACATATTAACATTAAAGAAAACTTGAAATATTTTTTAGTGTTATAAGTTATTTAAATCGAGCACGGCTAGTGTATTATGTTTAAAATTTTAAAAGTGTACCGAGTTATATTTTAAAAGTTCCAGTAAAATCCTCAATATCTCAGAACTAGGTCAGTGTTCAGTAGCCCCTTGTTTTACGAAGCCCATCAGCTTATTGCGAGGTGCTGCGTTCGAATGAAATTTCTTTCATAGAAAGAACGTGTGCCTCACATTCTGCATGCCATCAACAAAATGGAACGATCCATCCATATAAATATATCCGCAATAAATTTTAATATAGAGAGCGGAAAAATACGGTCGATTGCGCAGCTTAGTTTTAGTCAACGATTGGCGAGGTTGAGTCTTGCCCGGAATAACGTTTTATTTCGCGCTCCACGCTTGGAGAAGAGAGAGAGAATTTTACGATACTTTTTTAAAGAAAGAGTATGACGTGTTTCACTGAAAATTTACTGGAGGACGTGAACGAAACTTTAAATTTCGTAAGAAAAGCCCTCTTTTTATGTAAGCAAATGTTATACTCCAACATTTTTAAATGAAGGCGAAATACTTATGTATTTCATCTATTATCAAAGCCATAATCTTGTTCAAGCAGATTAACGTTCTCTTAAAAACATATTAGAAGAATTTAAGTGCAGTAATTGAATGCTTAAAATATAAATTTAAATTATTTGAGAGAGTATATTTGTTTGTAAGGTCGCAAATACCTAAAAACCATCGGAGTAAAATGACCAAATTGGACACGAATGCTTTTGAGCGACCAAGAATAAAAATAGCGTTGTTGCAATAAAAGTGATTTTTTTAAAATATTTCAATACACACAATTTCCCATGCATCTGGGCAGAAAAGTTTCCGAGAGTTGCCCAGTATGGCGGAGCGGGCAGAAAAGGACAGGAGCAGGTAGAGCGGGTGGGTCTAGGAGGGGCAAGCGAAACGAGTGAGACGCAAGAAGTAGGTGGAGTAGAAGGAAAGCAAAGAGAGGGAGGAGGAAAGGAAAGGAAAGGAAGTAGCGAAAGGAGCAAAAAAAAGAAGGGAGCGAAAGAAAAGGATTGAAAGGAAAGGAAGTAGTGAAAGAAGTGATAGGTGGCGCTTGGGAGAAGTGAGGAAAAGAGCTATAAGGAGCGGAATGAGCAAAAAGATCGGAGGGAGAGGGAACTAGAGAAGCGGGTGTAGCTAGAGGAGAGGAAGTAGCGACAGGAGCGGGAGAAGTAGAAGAGGCGGGTCGAACGAAAAGGTATAGAATAAGCAGAAAGAGCGGAAGAAGTGGGTGAAGTGTGGAGAAAGGGAGGAATAAATATAACGGAAGGGGTTGGATGGACCGGGTGGGAGGTGGGGCCAAGTTAGTGCGTGCGGGGAGATGAAAACACCGTGCGTGGCGGGAGAGGCTGATTAATAGACGATTGTGGTAATTAAAAATCGGGACATCGCTGGGTAATCAGCTAGATTAATAATATAATTCTCATTCTCGCTCAATGCAATTTGATATATTATGCAGAAGCAAATTGCACTCTTGTCACAGCATTCCATTCTCTTTCGAAGTCATTTTCTTACATTTTACTTTTTTACTTTTTACATTTTATACATTTTATATCCCCTTCAAAAGTTCTGACAAACCGATGCCATTCTCTGGTTCGTGGTAATTGATCCTGCTCACTGGCTCTCGTCTCCTGTTTCGTACTCCAGGAAAACACTGCTTAAAAGGAGTAAAGGAAGCACTGTTACAAAGAAAATGTTAAAGCCTTGCGACAGAGTGGTAAGATTAACAGTCGATATATAATTAATGTCAAAACAATAATAGCTGATAATAAAACATAGTGTTTACGAGAACTAAGTCTATTCTTTCTTAAAGTTGGTGAAAAATCACCAGGAATGACTGTTAGTTGTTAAATGAAGAATTTATTTATGAAATTATAAAATTTTAAATTGAATACCTTGAAGTTTTCCCATTTATAATACATAAATATATCTTTGTAGTAAAAGCAACAACAATGGAGTTAATAACGTGATGCACCACTCAATCACTTACGTGCGATCACATTTATTAAGTTTACAGAGGAAGTACAGAAGCAGTAGAGGATTTATTCTGTAAATTTATGAAATAAAGGACCCCAAAGCCGTACGAGCTGATGAAAAAAACAAAATTTGAGAATACATGAGGAGGTGGGGACGAAAACGAAAACTAATGATTTGAAAAGAAGAAACGTAATAATAAAAAGTCTTATAATATTTAAGATAATAAATGAGGAAGGATTGGAAACGATTAAGAGAATGGAAAATAAAGAAAACGAAAAAAGAAGAACGTGAAAAGCGAAAGTGCCCCGTCCACCTCCATGGCCGCCCAGACGCCGGATTATGCCTCGTTTTAATCCGCTTTGGCGGCAGCGCCCGCGTTGGGTGTGGTGAGGGGTGTGGGGCTAGGAGAAGTGGGGCGGGGCGGGGGCGGTCCTAGTAGAGTGAGGCTTGGTGAGGTAAGGAGGGCGAAACGGAATGGACGGGGCGAGGCGGTCGGAGTGGGTGGAGCGAGACTTGGCGAGATAAGGAGAGCGGGGCGGGGCAGGGCAGGGTGGGGCAGGTCGGGTATGTGTGGGGCGAGTATGGGTGGGGCGAGTATGGGCGGGGCGGGGCAGGGCGGGGAAGGGCATGACAGGTCGGGGAAGGGCGGGGAAGGGCGGGACAGGTCGGGGAAGGGCGGGACAGCTCGGGGCAGGGCGGGACAGGTCGGGACAGGTCGGGGCAGGTCGGGGCAGGTCGGGGCAGGTCGGGGCAGGTCGGGGCAGGTCGGGGCGGGGCGGGGCAGGGCGGGGCGGGGCGGGGTGGGGCAGGGCGGGACGGGTATGGGCGGGGCGGTATGGGTGGAATGGACGGGCGGGGAGGGGATGATCGGGGAGAGGATGGGCAGTGCAAGGCGGAGCGGGCAGGGTGGAGTTGGCAGGCAGGGCGGGGCGGGGCAGGGCAGGGCAGGGCAGGGCAAGGCAGGGCGGGGGAGGGCGGGGCGGGGCGGTGCAGGGCGGAGCAGGGCGGGGCAGGGCGGGGCAGGGCTGGGCGGGCTGGGCGGGCTGGGCGGGGCTGGGCGGGGCTGGGCGGGGATGTGCAGAGCGGGGCGGGGCTGGGCAGAGCGGGGCGGGGCGGGGCAGGGAAGAGCGGGGCGGGGAAAGGCAAAGTTGAGGCGGTCGTGGCGGAGCTTAACTTGGCGGGGTATGGAGGCAAAGTGGGCGGGGAGAGGGCAGGGAATGGGAAAGGGAACGGTGCCGTGTGGTTCTCTGCTCCCTTGGAGCCCCCGACGCAGCACTGCCGCTCTCGCTCGCTTTTTTCCGCCGTCCCGGTGCAGTGGGGATGAATATTTTCTGCGCACCACGCCCCCAACCCCGCCCTGCCCGTGGATCAACTCTCCACCCCTGCGCTTTCCGAAATCCCTCTGCTGCGCCTGGACCGCAATCCTTACTCCGCCGTTGCTTCTCGTTACTGAGTTCACTTTTCACCTTGTTACGTCCTCATTCTCTCTCCTTCATTTGTTGCATCAGTTTGTTCATGTAAGGGTACTTCGCCAACAAGAGCTCATTTTTGCTGGTTAGTACAATGTGTCTACGTTCACGGGAAATTGTAATTTCTATGCATTAATTCTCACTCCCTTACCCTTAATACCTTGAGGATCAGCTCTGCTGCAAATACAGCCAGGCCATGTCTTCACGCCACCGATTTTTGAAATCCCTGAGCTTCCAGTCGACAGCAAAGCTTTCTCGCTGCTGTTGCCTCGAAACCTTCCCAGTTCTATTTTTACCTACCTGGGCCGCCGTTATGCTCTCAGTTGATGTAATACTTTAGAAACTGGCATCAATAGGACTGAAGTAACTTAATAAATGAAAGCATCGCTGAAGTTTCATAATTTGAAAATATTCTCAAATCTGAATGGAAGATAAAGCAACACGTTTCACTTTTTTCTTTCGTTTACGCAAGTGAAGCCTTAAGTGAAGAATTTTTATCGCACTTACATAACACAAATAGGAAATTAAATTAAAGTTAGGCTACAAACGAAATTAAGGGGCTAAATATTTTGATAGTGAAGGACTAGAAAGGTTCTGAAGTTTGTTTTAAGAGATGTCAGAAGCAGTATTTGTAAGATAAATACTGTTTAAAAAATTTCCAAACAAAGGGTATTACTAGTGTGTAACTTGAGTTTCGAAAAAATAAAAGTATACCAATTCAATGATCATTATATATTTAAAACTACTATATGTATAAAAATATTGCAGGGTTTAAAAATGCCTACATTTCACCCAAAATTAAACAAAAACAACTCATATTTTGGAAATTAGTACTAGACGTTACTAGAATATCTGTCTTAAAGAATAGATTTCATTCAGGGAATAAGGCAATCAAGGAATATCAATTTTCAGATATCAGCCAGACGGACAGACGGATGTTGTGGCGTCAATCGATTTTCCACAATCAAAGACCCACAAAACATGAATTCTGATACACTACGTGTTAGAGTAAGTAATTTACAATGTATAAAAAAATGCTTGTCCTAATATTTTGCTACAAAGGCCCGGCAAAAAAAAACAACAAGTTTGTAAAAAATTCGCATTTTTCCGGCGTACGATTACTGGAGTTTCTCATCTCACAAGGGAAGGGTGAGAAAGTAAACAATCTAGAACTTTGATAGAGAAAAAGCTCAAAACATCTTTCTAAACGAAAATATTTAGAGATTCGGCAATTTAGAGTCTCGTATTGCGTTTTTAAGTATAAAATAATTTCCATCCGGCAATACTTTGATTTAACAATTATCTTCCTCCTCAGTTCAAAGAATACCAAAGCCACCATCCATTTCAACAATAAGAGAAAAATAAAGAATCTCCACTGCAAAAAACTCTGCGAGTTGGTCGTAGCGTCTCAGAATTTTTTCCCGTGCCTCATGGCAGGATTTTGGGCGGCGCGCCGGGCCACAGCGGGACTCGCGCAATGGCGCCGGGCGGGTCGAAGGGATTCGGGCGGAGTGACGCTGCGGAATGCCAGGATTACACCGAAGCCCACTCCCGCACGGATGCGGAGGGGGGAGGGGGGAGGGGGGAGGCCGCCGAAGGAGTCTGCGCGCCCCAATGGCAACCCCCTCTCAAGACGCTCCTTACATTTGTTTGCTCAGAAATCACCGCGTTCCATCACTCGTTTGGTTCTTTGATTAATGTTTCCGGGCACGTTTACTGCTATGGTCATTACTCGCGTTTGTGTAGTGAATATTTGATCTCGGGAGTTGGCGGAGTTCATTCCCCAATTGGTGGTGTCTTCCGGCGGCCTGTACTTCGGCTTGTCAGAGATACACCACTCTCGGTATTCCCCTTCCCCGGATGACGTAGTTCTCGATATGAGTGATACAGTAGTGAATGTAAGAGTATGTGTGCGCAAGTAAGATGTGAGGAAAGGTCAAGAAAGTGGAAGGAAAGATCGCGCACGTTCGGTGGTCCGTTTTTTAGGGTACTGTTCCGGAATTCCACTGCTTTTGATCAGGGAAATCACCGATCAGAGCAGACGGTTGCTAGAATTATTCTCCATACGGCGGCCGAATTTGACTTAGCTATGTAGGTGTCGTCGGGACTCGAATCGCAGAACCTCACGATCAGTGTCACTGCAAGATGAGCTTAAGTGCTGCTCTGAGATAACTCAACTGGTTTGAAGCTCTGGGATAATAATATGCTTTCGTGACTGAAAGTATCATTAGACGAAATAATTTGTCCAGAATTTACTAAAGTTTGTGCATATTACAGCAAAAATTGGCTTGTGTTTATCTCCATTCTTATCCTATGTAATCGTTAATAAAATGTTAATAATATATGCCACACTGAATACAAAAAATTAAATGAATACTACAGTTCAAAGGACATACACAGTATTCAAATAATTTAAATGTTTAAGAAAAACCTGAAAAATGTAGCAAGAGTGCATTTAAATGTGATATTAAAAGCTAATGTCAAATTATAAAATGAAATATTTTATTTCAATTTGTAACGATAAATTATTGAGTTAACATAATTGAAAAGAATAAAATTCTTCAGAGCATTGTGATATCTTTATTGAATTATATCAAAGGATTCATTAAAAAAAATAATTTAAATCTTCCTTGGTTTATTTAAATCCGGACTTTCAATTATTTTTACAAGAAATTAGAATTATATTTGTTCTACTTAACAGCATAGGAATTATCTAATCCATGGTATTTACCACAACGTTTTGCACACAAAAGAATCAAATATGTCTTTCGATTAGGACGTTGATCCCTTTTCGAATTCCACTCACGGAATGTTTTACTGAATACGTATTCAACTCATTTACTTAGCGTAGAAGCACATTTCATTTAACTGTAGGTCAACTACGAAAAACAAAACGATCGCCGAAAAAGCAATTATTGGGGACACAAATTTGCAAGTACTGAAGCTCACGATTTCCACCAGTTGCGAAAAAGAAACAAAGCAGATCACATTCGTATGTAACGCACGTTCTTTTCAGACGCAATTTGGCGAGATCGTGTAAGGTGACTCGTTCGCTAAACGGAAAGAGACCCGAGCGAATCCGAAATGCATCGGAAACGATTCAGCGCACATCAAAGCCACGTGGAAAACAATACAGAAGGCAGCCCGGCGGAGACAAACGCGAGATCGCGGCAGCATCAGTGGCTGCCATGATACATGTAAACCTCGCCGAGACACGCGTCCCACGGGGTATCGGAGTAGGTCGCAGCGAAATTCGAAAACCGCCCGGAGCGAGCGATGGCCATGGGGAATCGATAGTGACGCAACGCCACGCGCGAGATACTGAGTCAACTCGAAGGAGTCGAAGTGAAACGAACTGATCGAGTTTGTAGGAAACAACATACTACGCATGATAGATAAAAAGAATACGCAAGTAATGTATTTGAAAAAAAAAAAAATAATAATAATAATAATAATAATAATAATAATAATAATAATAATAAAAGTTGTTTAGCAAATGCAATTTAGTTGAGTCTCCGAATATGAATAATATCTGCGGTCCTTAAAAATGTGTTTAACTAGGTTTATATTGACGTTTCGATGTAGTGTGGTTACATACATGTATATTCTCGTACTACTTAATATTCAACATTTTATTAATATTGGATGAATAATTAAAAAAAGATGCCTTAAAATCAATAGCATCCACTTTGAGGGTAACAATTGTTAATTGTTGAAAAGCTTACATTTGCAAATATAATAATGTGAATACAACAAATAGTATGACACATGCTAAAATGAGATCAAAGAAGCGAAGAATAAAAATGGAAACCGATTTTACTTCACCTGCTCGTGAAAGGTCGAAAAAACTAAAAAAATTGTATTGCGAATGAACCAATCTTCATACATAAACATGAAGTTTGAGCAATTTATGTTGCGTTATAAATATAAAAAGAAGAATAAAATGATACTGAACATTGTTAACAGAAAGTTTCTATGCATGTTTGTATGTATACTCTTCTCCATCCCAGCGAAACACAATGAATTGTACTTTTCATGATCAAACTTACTGGTGGCTGGTTTATTTATTTTTACATTTGTGAAGAATTTATCAATTCTACTTTTCATGTTTAATGTACGGACTTTGAATTTGTGAAGGCTTTGAATGACAAAGAGCATTGAGAATCATCGCGATCTCGTTACGCTATAGAAGTTTCATGATTTGTTTGATCAACTATCAAAAAAGTTCTTGCCCATTCGTTTGTCACTTCTTTTCCATTATCATTTCTATTAACTCTACTTTATTCTACGCTATGATCCTTCGCTAAAATTGATACAAATCAATACATTACCACACATCTTTTTCTTCCTGCACTCGTATATAAATTGGTTTTACTCGAACCACACCCCAAAACAATTTAAAAGAAGGGCGACGAAAGGAGGTCCTGAGAAACGTCTGAGGGAAAAGAAAGCAAAGGCAATGGGCCTGGACTTAACGCGGAGCAGAAATAGAGCCTCTGGGGAGAATAGGAGAAGCAGAATGTGGGCGTGTCCCAGGGGCGCCATTCCGAGTCCGGCGGTGTGGGCGGGGTCGTGGGCGGAGGCGAGGGCGCGGGCAGGGGTGGAGGAAGGGATAGTGACGCGGGCGGGGGCAGGGGTGGGTGGCTCGGAGGGGGTTGGGGACGGGGCGCGGGCGAGCGGAAAAGAGGCGCAGCGGAATGCGGCAATAGCCCGTGAGCGCAGCAATGGCGGGGGCGAGGCGAGGGCGGGGGCGGGGGCAGAGGAATGCGATCGCGACTCCGAGCGCGCTCTCGAGGCCAGGCCCGCCCCCGCCCCCACCCCCGCCGCTCACTTATCGGTGCAAGAAGATGCGCTATGCGTCAGAGGAAGCGGATGCGGAGCGGAGGGAAGTGGCGGTGAGCTCCGAGAGGGCGATAGAAAAAGTAGCCGGAGAGCGGTTGAGCCATCGAGTAAAGAAATATAGTCTTTAGTCTATGGTTGTGCTATGAAGGCGATAGAAATGGGATCTAGCCCAAAGTCGATAGCTATAGCGTTGAAAGCGCAATGAAGCCTCAATTGTAGGAGCGGTCATCGGAAAGTGACAGAATGGTAAACATGAAGAGCTCTGAGAATGAGGATAAGAAAAGAACCTCTGAAAAAGGTGAAAATGAATATGACCTTAAAGTGGGAACAATCCTAACAATCAACCGAAATGCGATAAGAAGAAAGTCAGGGAGCAACCATGTGCAAAAATTGAAAGGGATTCTGAAAATAAACTCGCAAAAGAGAAAGACAAGCTTCAAAAGAGATCACCACAGGCAACAATTCGAAAATAATATATTTTGTTAAGGGCAATAAAAGAAAACCGAGAACGAATCTCGGCAAGCACAATGTTGAAAGAGGCAGAAAGTGACAATTATGTAAACGAACAGAATGGAGACACTAAATAAGTCGTAGTTGCAATCCAAGCAGTGTAAGACCATGTTAATGACCAAAATAAAATAATAATTCACACCTAATTATAGACACCAAATAGAAGTAACGAAAAAGGAAACGTTCCAGACAGAGGAATGAGGTCAAGTAAAAAGTATTTCCAGAATGCAGAAAATGGCATTGCAAAGGAGCAGAAGCTAAAAATGAAAAATGACGTCCATATGAAAATGAACGCGAAGAAGTGAAGGCGCAGAGAAAGCCGAAAATCAACTAGATCCGCCGCCCAATGCACCGCAATGCCGCGCAGGTCGGCGCGAGGGGGCCGATAGCAGCGGTGATCAGCGCGATATTGGAGGATTCGGCAGCGAGCGCATTCAAAGACCTCCCGACCACCTCCCACCCTCGGGAACAGGAGGGCATTGCTCCCTGAAGCCACTAGCCCGCTTCCCCTTGCCCGGTGAAGGCAGGGCGGGGAACGTGGAGTGTTGAATGCGGGGCAGTGAACGCGGAGTATTGGTATTGAAGACGTGGCGGTGAAGGCGTGGCGGGGAAGGCGTGGCGGGGAAGGCGTGGCGGGGAAGGCGTGGCGGGGAAGGCGTGGCGGGGAAGGCGTGGCGGGGAAGGCGTGGCAGGGAAGGCGTGGCGGGGAAGGCGTGGCAGGAAGGCGTGGCGGGGAAGGCGTGGCGGGGAAGGCGTGGCCAGGGGAGGCGTGGCGGGGAGGTATGGCGGGGAGGCATGGCAGGGAGAGGCACGTGGTGGTGAAGGCGCGGTGGGGAAGGCGCGCGGCGGGCGGGGCGGGGAATGCGTGGCGGGGAAGGCGCGACGGGGAAGGCGGGGAAGGCGGGGAAGGCGGGGCGGGGCGGGGAAGGCGGGGCGGGGCGGGGAAGGCGGGGCGGGGCGGGGAAGGCGGGGCGGGGCGGGGAAGGCGGGGCGGGGCGGGGCGGGGAAGGCGGGGCGGGGCGGGGCGGGGCGGGGAAGGCGGGGCGGGGCGGGGAAGACCGGTCAGTGGAGTCGCGTTGGTGACGACGAGTCTGTGGAGGCTATGGGAAGGAGTCTTGAGGGCGGAGTGGAAGCTGGGTCTGGGTCGTGCAGTAATGCTGGAGGGGGGAGAGGAGGAAGTTGTGGAGAGAGGCGGAAGGCCGCGGTGAGGGCTTCCGGTTGAGCCCTGGAGGTGACCCCTCCGAAGGTCACCGCAGAGCTTCCGCCTTGGACCAGCGCCTCCGGTGCGGGGGCAGGCGCCGCTACTCTTCGGGGTTACGTCAACTCGCAGTCGCCCAGAGCTCTAATCATCCATAAACTTTAAGCGAGGTAGGCACTATCCCTCAATTGCACTTAAAATGTACCGATGATTAATATCTGACTGTGTAAGAATTGTTCTTGTTTACATCAGAGACGGACGTTTATGTTGTCCTAATTCTTCTGTCCCGTTTTCTGATACGGCAATCCAGTAGAGTGTGTGAATAATTTCGGGCGGTAAATGAATGCTCTGAACGTGGATAAGTCAATCAATTTTTCAATTTTCTTTCATTATGTTTGTACTTTTCGAAGATCTAAATAATTATGTAAAGTTGAATCGCATAGTATTGAAATCTCCTTTCTCTCCCCGATTTCAGAGCTACATTTGTGAAAAGAAGGAATACGAATGCAGATGAAATTCTTTCCTCTGAGGAGGAGGTGGGTGAACATGGGGAGGAAAGGTGAGTTAACGGGTGGGAGAAAGTGCCTGATGGTGCAGCATGTTTAAAATGGTGTATGGAGAAGGACGTTTCTGATGACTCCATCCGGTGATGAGAGGTAGAGAAGTAGTTGTGGCGCGGTGCAACTCCCGGGGATATTGGGAGCGTAGAGCCGGAGACAGTTGGTAACGTTGGAACTGTACGCAAGATGAAGCGGTTGGAAGTGAGAGGTCAAGAGGGAGACGAGTAGGGAGGGCGGGGCGATGAAGTGAGTAGCTGGGGGTGGGTGTATGGGAGTCCAGGATGGAGGTAGAGGAGGTGAGTGTGGTTGGGTACTGATGAAGGGCGGCTGGAATGCAGGCGCGTCAGTGCTGTGGACGCAGGGTTGCTGAGGGAGGAGAGGGGGCTGCTAAAAGCGCCCTGCGCGAGTGCCTGCCTGGGGCACCAGAGGGCGCCGAGCCGCGCAGCGCGCTCTAGGCACTCCAGTGGCGAGAGCCCTCGGCCGAGCGCACGAGCGCGCTCTGGAGGAGTTGCCGCTCGCTCGAGGGCGCCGCCCCTGCCCTCCAGCCGCCTTCCGCCCCCTCCCGATTAACGCGACCCACCCAACCCCTCCCCGTGTTCCCTGCCGCGCTCCGCACCGTCCTACATTACCCGACCCACCCCGCCTTGCCTCGCCTAGCGCCGCCAACCGCCCCGGCCAGCGCAGCCTTTCCAAAACCAGCCCCGAACAACCCCGATTAAACCGACAAGTCTCGCACTGTCCAGCATCGCCCATTTCCGACTCACCCACCCCCTCCCAGCCCACCCCTTCCCTTCTCCACTCCGTCGCCTTGCTCCGCTCCATCCTGCCCAGCTCCGCCCCGGCCGTCTATTCCTCTTCACCCCTCTTCTCCCTCTCCCTCTCATCACGATTGCCCCGCCCCGCCCCACTCCGCCCCGCTCCACTCCGCCCCGCTCCCCACCCACCTGCCCCGCTTCACGCTGCTCCACCAACGCTCTACTCCGCCCCGCTCTACTCCGCTCCGCCCTGGTCCACCCCGCGCCCCGCCTGCCCCGACCGCTCTGCACCCCCTACTCGCCCCGACGCAGTCCAAACCGCTCCACCCCGCTGAATTCCCCCTCCACCCCGCTCCTTCCCGCTCCGCCTCGCCCCAGCCTGCTTCGCACCACGCCGCGCAGCGTTTGAAACTCCAGGACATTGTCGCTCCCGCAACGACGTGAGAAGCGGGCAGCGCGCGGCCCTCCAAGGAGCAAATGGCGCAGGCGCCCGGGAACAGTGTCGGCGCGCGCGGGCGCCCAGGCACTTGGAGAGGCCCTCGCGGGAGGAGTCTTCATCTACGCTCCTTGCCAAGAAGAGTAAATGAACTGGCGAACACGTAAAAGTAATGTAATGTGACAATTAGGATTAGGTTGAATAATAATGATGAACATGATAATAGCAGTGAAAGACAAGACGCTGCAGAAAAAGAGGGCAACTTGAATACCACAGGTGTTGGAAACGTACGAGTTATCTACTAAACTGTTCACAAATCCTCTTTGAAGTGAATAAGTACATGTGTTCAGTAACAATATCACAACAAACAAGGTTTATAAATTTTCCAGTAATTTATACTCACAATAAAAATACAGAAAACTTTGCAGATAAAAGCAGAAGACACTATACTTTGGAAAGTGCGTTTTATTTAAGAAAAATACATTTTTCATTCAATATTATAAAAAGTACGAGGGACTTCGTATGAGGGAATTCACAGACAATGACTCTTGATATTTTTCAGTCATTCATAATAGCTGACATCCTTTGGAGATTTGTAATTACAACTAGAGTTGTCAATAAAAACATTGTTCCGCTGGACGCACTGGGTATTCAAAATTACCGGTACAATCTAAAAAAATCAATGTTTACCCGTGGCGCACGTTTGACTATTATGTTACTAGTACGTACTGTTAAACTAATAAAGCTCGGTAGCATTCATTTACATTTTTAAAGGTCAACAATTGACGGCACATTAACTTACATTATTTATACATTGTAAGCAATATAGTGCAAATAAACGATGGTATAAGAATGGCTTCTATGGTTGAATTTCGAGCCCCTGTAACAGAAATTCTACTGCAACTTTTAAACAATATGCAAACTGTTCAATAAATATTTAGGCTTTGAAATAAAGTATTATAAATCAGCCAAATGTTTAATGTAGTTCTCCCAGAAACTTAATTCCTTTTCATTGCACAAACACCCTACCATAGTTGACCATTAACAATTTTATCATGATTAATCCCAGGTTTGTTTCTCTAACTTTCGTAAGTATTTTTTCCTATTGGAATGTTTTAAAACATTCATACTTCACTATCATTTTGCGTCAACTCAAAGTAATTATGAAATCTGCATATTTCTACATTTCGTTATAAACACATAATCGCTACTTACAAAATAAGTAATGGTTTTTTCTAACCCTTTTCTTCAATTATTCCCCCAAACCTTTTACGTTCCTTGTCCTACAGCCTGAATGCAGTCAACACATCTGCTTTCGCTGCCGACGTCGTTTGCCTTGTGGGCCGCGCGGCCGCCGCCTTTAAAGATAAATGACTGCCGGGCCCTAATGGGGCTCGCCAACGGACGCCGGCGGTTAGTTAGCACGCCAGTGGCGAGGGCCGGAGGGGCCAGGAGGAGGCAGGAAGGAGCAGGTGAGTGAAGGAGGGCGGAGGATGGAAGAGCGGAGTACGCCGGCGAACGCTTCGAAAAAATTGAACATAGCCGAAGGCCGCGTTTCTCCGCGAAATAAACGGATAGAGGGATAATGGTGAGCTCTCTTTGGCCGTCAGGCTACCAGACAGGCATGCAAGACTTACTGGCGCACTTCTTCAAAAGCAAAGTTATACACGTGGATACATTTAAAGGCAATTGATTGATTGACTGGTTAGTTGATCCCGAACACGTCAAATGCTCTTCTCATTAGTATCGTTATATTATTATTATTATTATTATTATTATTATTATTATTATTATTATTATTATTATTATTGTTATTGATGTTATTACTGTAATTAATGTTATTTAACTTCCACAGGGTCATACCCAATTGCAGTTCAAATATATGTATATGTATGTATGTATGTATATATTAGTGTAGTAAATGTTTTCCTTCCAGGAGGTGGTGGTGTTCTTCGCCGACTAGAGATGCTGAGACCCACAGCCGACTTACACTTCGGTTTGCGAAGTACTTCCCCTTAGGAATCTCCCACTAGAGGGGCACCGCTCCAGCCGGGACAAAGCCTAACCTCTCGGCTGCCCCCCCCCCACATGTGTGGTAGTGTAGGGCATGTGTGTCTGTGTGGGCGTGTGTGTGTCTGTGCGCGCGCAAAGGGAGAGGACAGAACAATGATGGGGATAGAAACATCTCGCGTGGTTCGAGACCTGTTTGTGAAGGTACTGCTCTGACATTCGCCTAGTTTTGATCGGAGGAGCTAGAGAATCTAAATAACTACTAGCAATCAGAGCAGATAACGACTGAGTTCGAACTATCTATCTAGCCCGAGGACCCTTGCAGGCATTTATGGAAACAGCCACTACCAGAAATAATACAGATCTCACCGAATAAATTTTAGATACTGTTGGAGAATGTAGAGGGGTTGAAAATGATCGCTTTTTGCCAATGAGATATAATTTGAAATTTATTATAATGTAGTTACATGTAACATTACTCCGATTCTTAGACTTCTGTGCTCTCTTATGCTCATGAACAATAGCAGATCACGTTCTGTCGCAAAATTTCAGTACCTCCCGAATGCATGTCAAAGCGGAATTGAGAGGAAATAAAAGAGGTCATCTTCGTCAACATATTAGTTTTAATAAGATAGCCGGCTTTCGACGGCTTTGCTGTCATCGTCAGTCTCGCTGCTTTCGGCAAAAGTCAGTAGACTGTGCAAAGCCGTCGAAAGCCGGCTATCTTAATAAAACTAATATGTTGACGAAGATGACCTCTTTTATTTCCTCTCATACGAACGTCAACAACACCACATCAGAATTCCCACAAGCGGAATTGGCTAACATGGAGGAGCACGAATAACGAGCACAACTTATTATATTAAATTTCCCTCTCTATGTTCACGTTGACCCCTCTCCGTGCCCTAGACGTGTGTAACACCACTCATGAGCCACCCCGTGCATTTGGTCACTGGGCGTGCGTGCGTGCGTGTCGAGGGCGCTCTACCTGGCGCAGGAAGTTGGCGCTCGGCGCGCGCTGTGCACGCGGAGGGCGCGGCCCTGGCCGAGTGCGCGCTGACTTACGAGCCGCCGCCTGTTGATCTTCGCTTGTTCCCCCATTACGCCAACAAGCGGCGGCGGCGGCGGCGGCGGCGGCGGCGGAGCGTGATCGACAGCGCCACGTACTCCAGCCCCCGAGTGCACAGCGATTACGCGCGGGATGTGCCTCCTCTCCACGGCCGCCCCTCGCTCCCCCTAGTTTCATTGTGCAGTCTCAATTACAAAGAATAAAGAAAATTAATGGAAATAACCAATTAAACTTTTACGATATTGAAGACTGGGATGGAAATAGTCCATTAAACTTTTATGTCACTGAAGACCGAAATAATTCTCAAACTTAATGAGGGTCAAAATTTACGTTTTTATTTCGGTTAAATATGCTTGTTTTCAAACGTCATTTTCCGATAATTTCGTTCTCATATACTTCAATAATTCGGTGAAAATGGCGACATTGTTGCATGTTCAAAAAATCATGTAAATATTTAATTACAATCTGAACCCGAGCAAAATCTTCGCATATTGTACAGGTGAATAATGAATTACTGGAATTACTGAGATTTATTTTTAATTAAAAATTATTTGATTAAATAAAAGTCGTTTGAGGTTACGCCAACCAAGTTGGCTTGGGCAAAGTAGTTATAAGGATAATGCGAGTTCGTTCGTGTATTTTCACCCCAGTTACTTTTATCAAAATAATGGAAATTACTGAAAAATTAAAGAAAATTAATGGAAATAGTGAATTAAACTTTTACGACACTGAAGACTAAAATTATTCTCAAACCTAATTAGGGTCAAAATTTACGATTTATTTGAGTAAAATATGCTTTATTTAAGTATTTTAAAACGTAATTTTACAATAATTTCATTCTCATATTCTTCAATAATTCGGTGAAAATGGCGGCATTGTTGCGTGTTCAAAAAATCATGGAAATATTTAATTACTATCTGAATTCTAGTAAAAACTTCGCATATTGTATAGGTGAATATTGAATTACTGAGTATTTAATTAAAAATTGTTTCAGTAAAAGTAATTTGAGGTTACGCTAACCAAGTTCACTTGCAGAAAATATATAAAAGGAAAAGTTGTGCGAGTTCGTGTATTTTCAAGCTTTCTGCGACGATCATTTGGTCTAATAGAATAGTCATTTACGTAACTAAATGAAAACTTTACGTAAGAAGATGAGAGACTGCGAACGAATGGAATTTTGATACATTTCGAAATGAGAACATTTCGTACAAGTTATGTAGATTATTATTTAGAACTAATTAATGGTAAAAAGTAATCTTGGGATTATCACATTCTGAGAGGCGGTGGCCATATTAATTCATGTCCCACCAGTGTTTTGTTTTCTTTGTAGAAACTCCTTAGTTTTAAATCGCCACGACTTCTTTGCGGTACACTTACGGCAAAGCATACTTAGCCGAACGTCTAGCAGAAAGTAACTCCTCCCAATAATTAAGCAAGTAGTTCTACTTTCCATTCAGGAGAGCTGAGAATACAATAATATTTAAAATTGTATACCTGCAGTAGGTTTTGCAGATAAAGAATAGATATCTGAAAGTGTGTATTAACTACATACACTCTCTCAATTTAAATCGTTATTTTCTGAACCATTCTCTCCGAAAATGTCTAAAAAAACGTAGCGTATTTTTTCAAGCTAATGGGTTGCATACTAAGAAACGCGATGTAAGTAATGTGTTTTTTAAACTCGACTCGATGAATGCATACCACGACTTCAAAATTAAGGTTCTATTTCCAGCTTCGCAATTTATTCTTTAACAAGTTGCTTGTTATTACGGCGTAATTAGTAGCTCGTCGATGCATTTAAGAACTCTTTTAATGTACTCATAGTGAAGTCTGTTCGTTCTTCTTTGCTAATTTACATCAGTTCAATCGCCAAGTGGCACGAACTTCTTTAATGTATTGAGTTCTAAAACAGTTAAATGGATGGAAAATATACTTCTAAAAAAGTACCGCTTAATTAAAATTCATATCATGCAATAACAGTTCATAATATTACACAGCGATAATATCACGAACAAGGTTGCCATCAACTTTATTTTAGAGCATGACCAAAATGAAACATTGGTAATTTGCTCGTAGTTTAAGTTTGTTAAACGATGCTTTTCTTCCATAAAATATCTATACACCCTAGGAGCAGATCTGCTCTGGATGAAATCGTATAAATTACATTTATTAGAGCGATGGGATGGAGTAATTGTGCCCAAAGCAACGATGGGAAATTCGATGAAGCGATATCGCAGGCTATGAAGCTTTTTAAGTGAAATGGTGATTG
>BLKR01003587.1:0-104151 GCA_011170035.1 Teleogryllus occipitalis | reverse complement strand
GCGTGTGTGTGTGTGTTTGTGCGCGCGCAAACGGAGAGGTTGGAACAAGGATGGGGATAGAAACATCGCGCGTGGTTCGAGACCTGTTTGTGAAGGTACTGCTCTGACATTCACCTAGTTTTGATCGGAGGAGCTAGAGAATCTAAAGAACTACTACCAATCAGAGCAGATAGCGACTGAGTTCGAACTATCTATCTAGCCCGAGGACCCTTGCAGGCATTTATGGAAACAGCCACTACCAGAAATAATACAGATCTCACCGAATAAATTTTAGATACTGTTGGAGAATGTGGAGGGGTTAAAAAGGATCGCTTTTTGCCAATGAGATATAATTTGAAATTTATTATAATGTAGTTACATGTAACATTACTCCGATTCTTAGACTTCTGTGCTCTCTTATGCTCATGAACAATAGCAGATCACGTTCTGTCGCAAAATTTCAGTACCTCCCGAATGCATGTCAAAGCGGAATTGAGAGGAAATAAAAGAGGTCATCTTCGTCAACATATTAGTTTTAATAAGATAGCCGGCTTTCGACGGCTTTGCTGTCATCGTCAGTCTCGCTGCTTTCGGCAAAAGTCAGTAGACTGTGCAAAGCCGTCGAAAGCCGGCTATCTTAATAAAACTAATATGTTGACGAAGATGATCTCTTTTATTTCCTCTCATAAGAACGTCAACAACACCACATCAGAATTCCCACAAGTGGAATTGGCTAACATGGAGGAGCACGAATAATGAGCACAACTTAATATATTAAATTTCCCTCTCTATGTTCACGTTGACCCCTCTCCGTGCCCTAGACGTGTGTAACACCACTCCTGAGCCACCCCGCGCAGATGGTCTCTGGGCGTACGTGCGTGCGTGCGTGTCGAGGGCGCTCTACCTAGCGCAGGAAGTTGGCGCTCGGCGCGCGCTATGCACGCGGAGGGCGCGGCCCTGGCCGAGTGCGCGCTGACTTACGAGCCGCCGCCTGTTGATCTTCGCTTGTTCGCCCATTACGCCAACAAGCGGCGGCGGCGGAGCGTGATCGACAGCGGCACGTACTCCAGCCCCCGAGTGCACAGCGATTACGCGCGGGATGTGCCTCCTCTCCACGGACGCCCCTCGCTCCCCCTAGTTTCATTGTGCAGTCTCAATTACAAAAAATAAAGAAAATTAATGGAAATAACCAATTAAACTTTTACGATATTGAAGACTGGGATGGAAATAGTCAATTAAACTTGTACGTCACAGAAGACCGAAATAATTCTCAAACTTAATGAGGGTCAAAATTTACGTTTTTATTTCGGTTAAATATGCTTGATTTTCAAATGTCATTTTCCGATAATTTCATTCTCATATACTTCAATAATTCGGTGAAAATGGCGGCATTGTTGCATGTTCAAAAAATCATGTAAATATTTAATTACAACCTGAACTCGAGCAAAATCTTCGCATATTGTACTGGTGAATAATGAATTACTGGAATTACTGAGATTTATTTTTAATTAAAAATTATTTGATTAAATAAAAGTCGTTTGAAGTTACGCCAACCAAGTTGGCTTGGGCAAAGTAGTTATATGGATAATGCGAGTTCGTTCGTGTATTTTCACCCCAGTTACTTTTATCAAAATAATGGAAATTACTGAAAAATTAAAGAAAATTAATGGAAATAGTGAATTAAACTTTTACGACACTGAAGACTAAAATTATTCTCAAACCTAATTAAGGTCAAAATTTACGATTTATTCGAGTAAAATATGCTTTATTTAAGTATTTTAAAACGTAATTTTACAATAATTTCATTCTCATATTCTTCAATAATTCGGTGAAAATGGCGGCATTGTTGCGTGTTCAAAAAATCATGGAAATATTTAATTACTATCTGAATTCCAGTAAAAACTTCGCATATTGTGTAGGTGAATATTGAATTACTGAGTATTTAATTAAAAATTGTTTCAATAAAAGTAATTTGAGGTTACGCCAACCAAGTTCACTTGCAGAAAATATATAAAAGGAAAAGTTGTGCGAGTTCGTGTATTTTCAAGCTTTCTGCGACGATCAATTGGTCTAATAGAATAGTCATTTACGTAACTAAATGAAAAATTTACGTAGCAGGATGAGAGACTTGGCGTACGAATGGAATTTGATACATTTCGAAATGAGAAGATTTCGTACAAGTTATGTAGATTATTATTTAGAACTAATTAATGGTAAAAAATAATCTTGGGATTATCACATTCTGAGAGGTGGTGGCCATATTAATTCATGTCGCACCAGTGTTTTGTTTTCTTTGCAGAAACTCCTTTGGTTTAAATCGCCACGACTTCTTTGTGGTACACTTACGGCAAAGCGTACTTAGCCGAACGTCAAGCATAAAGTAACTCCTCCCAATAATTAAGCAAGTAGTTCTACTTTCCATTCAGGAGAGCTGAGAATACAATAATATTTAAAATTGTATACCTGCAGTAGGTTTTGCAGATAAAGAATAGATTATATCTGTGTGTATTAACTACATACACTCTCTCAATTTAAATCGTAATTTTCTGAACCATTCTCTCCAAAAATGTCTAAAATACGTAGCGTATTTTTTCAAGCAAATGGGTTGCATACTAAGAAACGCGATGTAAGTAATGTGTTTTTTAAACTCGACTCGATGAATGCATACCACGACTTCAAAATTAAGGTTCTATTTCCAGCTTCGCAATTTATTCTTTAACGAGTTGCTTGTTATTACGGCGTAATTAGTAGCTCGTCGATGCATTTAAGAACTCTTTTAATGTACTCATAGTGAAGTCTCTTCGTTCTTCTTTGCTAATTTACATCAGTTCAATCGCCAAGTGGCACGAACTTCTTTAATGTATTGAGTTCTAAAACAGTTTAATGGATGGAAAATATACTTCTAAAAAAGTACCGCTTAATTAAAATTCATATCATGCAATAACAGTTCATAATATTACACAGCGATAATAACACGGGCAAGGTTGCCATCAACTTTATTTTAGAGCATGACCAAAATGAAACATTGGTAATTTGCTCGTAGTTTAAGTTTGTTAAACGATGCTTTTCTTCCATAAAATATCTATACACCCTAGGAGCAGATCTGCTCTGGATGAAATCGTATAAATTACATTTATTAGAGCGATGGGATGGAGTAATTGTGCCCAAAGCAACGATGGGAAATTCGATGAAGCGATATCGCAACAGACTATGAAGCTTTTTAAGTGAAATGGTAATTGTAGAACGATTCGAATCGTGACCCGAACTTAAAATCCGTTATAACGTGGTAATGAACCGACTATCTTATTACATTCGACTCTCTTACAGTATATTCGTAAATATTGACGTTCTGCCAAATCTGAACGCTAAGATGAGATCTTGAAAAATCTTCAGTCTGAGAGAGGTTTAACCTCATATTGTAATAAAAGAGTAATGATCAACTATGTCTTGTTTGAATCCGATCTTTAGCCGTTAAAAATAGGCAACAGCTACTATTTGTTTAAATACTGATACAATTATTTAGCGATGATTCCATTAAACTGAGTCAAGCTAAAGATTTTTCAGTTAAATGAAAGATATAATTAACAAGCAAAGAAAACTGTAGCACAATGGAGATCGAGTTAATTTTGAACGACGTTATAGGCAGGGGTGTCCAACTTACAATGTTTCAAGGACCACAAATAAAAGCTTCAATATGGTTGCGGGCTTTATTTACATTACTTCAGCGATCCATACCCGATTACCCCGTATTGTTGTTCTTGGCAATTTGTCTAGGTGCTGTGAAACAAGGGGAGATGGAACCATGCGTGATATCAAGCCATACCATGCATAACACAGGGAAACACATTGGGATGATTTTGAATTTCTGAATTTACTACAAAAATTATTCTTGACTCTAAACCTAACCTATTTTTACATTAAGGAGAGGTTTATCACGACAGGGCGTGTGCGCTACGCGCGATGTTCTCGCCTGACATTGAAGGAACTTCCACTTTTGACTAATAACCTTTGGCGGGCCGCAATAAATGCGGACCGCCAGCTGGACAACCTTGTTCTAGGGGGAGTGAATATCAGATGAAAGCGGCCAAAAGTTTTTCCTTAACACTCAGTCACTCGCGCTGTTGGATAGAGTCAATCAGGAGCTTCTTTTCTTGTTAAGAAAGAAATGTTACCCTTACACTTATAAAAACAATGCTTCTATTCCTCTAATGTCATCTGGGAAGAGTGTCGATGTACGTATCTCTGATGCCACATCCTGAAGTACAATCTTTGTGCCTGTTTGACAGAATCCAACATGGAAGTACTGGCGTATGGGACGGTGTTTTTACATACTTCATAACAATAATATATACTCTGTGATATGAAAATGTTTAATATTTCAAATGTTTTGTTTATGGGTTTCTCTCCATTAGTGTGCAAAAACAAATTGATTAGAAGATATAGAAAAATAAATAATGTGGGCGGTGGACGTAGTCCAACGCGCGGGAACTCGTGTTGCGAATGACCGCGCGAGTGACGGAAATAGAATAAAGGTCCAATATGGTTTGTAATTAATTATTGACATTTCTTTCCATGGCGTATTCAATTTCAAATTATAATATTAGCACAGATAAATACTAAAAATGCATTAATGGTGCTAATAAAGAAAACAAACTTTGTAATGGGCGTGTTTGACGGTGTCCAACGCGCGAGTACTTATGTTACGAATGGCGTGTGACGGAATGTTCGAGTGTCCGAGCACCTTGCCTGTGCTGAGGTGGGCGTGGCAGGTGGGCCGAAGCGCAGAGGCCAGCGACGCCCCCAGCGGCGCGCCGGCGGCGGCGAGTGCTTTGTTCCACGCGTCGCGGCCATCGCGCTGTTTCGCCGCCGGGATTTATCGACGTATGCAAAGCTGCGCGCACACGCGGGAGAGAAGCCACTATACATGTAGATTACTTATTACGTATTTTCGTGCCGTCTGGTCCGCTGATCAACGATTATCTTTGCACTGTACGTACATTTGCAAGAATTATTCCTACTTAGAAGAATCGGTGTGAGATATCTGCCGTAGCGATCTGTTGTAGTGATATCTGCCATTAACTTGTCGAGAATCGCAAGAAGGCTGCATATCGTGAGAATAAGAAGAAGCGAGGCGGCTGCTATGTTGATTGGTTCAACTCAGTGTTTTGCTTAGTTTACAACACCCGGTGGTTTCATATGTCCCTGGTTATTTGACCGTAAGCGACTTGGAAAGTAACACTTCCCAAACAATAAACAGTAAAGCTTCTAAATAGTATTAGCTTCCATGCGTTGAAAAATACTTTTTTAAAAGGTACAACAAAACGAAATATGAAATATATAATTGCTGCAGAAAAATGCACTGCATTTCAATCATCGACGTTTCCGTTTTATTATCACAGCATATCTAAAATTTTATTTATTTTACGCTCTTCAGTAAGATTTTCCATGGATATGTTTAGCACATTTACTGTTTCCGTCTATCACAATAGTTAAAATGCCAACATATAAAAACATCTCAACCAGTACTGCACATCACAGCTTCTTAGGGTAACCTACGTCCGTCTGCAAGAAAAGAGTATACATTTTTCTAAAAATGCGATGCTCGGACACAAAATTACAAAAAACACGAATATTTTATTTCACTTGTATTAAAACGAAGAACATTATTTCTTTGTATCCTCTAAATAATTCCAGATGTATACTTTTCACAGATTTCAGTTGCATACGTAACACAATCTAATCTTTAGCAATACACTCCTCTCAAAAGTTTAACTTATTTTGTTCATCGAGCGAAATACTAATAAACGGAGGACGATTGAACGGGGATCCCCTCAGTAGAGGGCGATTGGCAACACTGTCGCATCCCGTCCCCTTGCGCGAGGCGTGTCGTGAACCGACCCGCGCGAGGCTGGGCCGGAGCCTCTGCGGTTTCATTCGCCTCCTGATCCAGTGAGTGGAGCTGACCGCCGCGCCACGTTCCGTCTCGTCGCCGCGACTGCACCGCGCGCAGTAATTAATACAGCGCAAATACGGCGACGCACGAGGCGGCGAACGGACAGGTGGGTGAGGTGGTGACAGCGGACGCTGTCAAGCAGGCGGCGATGGTGCTGTGGAAAGCAAACATTAGGATGGAATTGAGTGCTGGGAATTGCAGTTCTACTTTGGGCGTCGTGGACGGAAGATTCTTGTCAAGGATATCTCAGACTATCTATAACCGGTTAGCGTGGCCGAGATTTGCCTGCGGAGTATGTCGGCAGGCCCATGATATCGTTCGTGGGTTGAAATAGTGGCACAACTCAAAAGTCCAGATGTTCAAATAAATGTGTTTGAAGTTTCTACATCGTATTAAAATGCATCATTCTTGCATTCACCTTCTGCCATTTCTTGGTGGAATACTGTACTGTAAGATACTATACAGTATGCTGTTGAAATGTAGACCAATCTGCAATTCTGGAGAGTGCATAACTCAGAATTCGTATATTTTGTATTGTACCACTATTGCAGCCCACGAGCGATATGTGGAAAGAGAACAGAGATGACCTTAACAGGAGTTTACGACAGTCAAGGAGGATGAGTAGAACTCAACATTCTGCGGTAAAACAACATCCTACGACGGACCGATGGTCTGTCGCTTAGCAGTGGAGCGCTTTCTGCAGCCGGTGGCCTCCGGTGGAGCGCTGGCGACGGTTCTCGCTCGCTCCCTTGCGCACACCGCCGCCACTAATTCCCCCACACCCTACAATACTGCTTTACTTCTGTACAAAATTATCATACGACCACTATTATTACATGCACGCCCAGTTTGGATCAGCGCAGCTAAATCAAACACCAAAAAACTGCAAGTCATCCAAAATCAGTTCCTGCACACCATCACAAATGCCCCATGGTACGTCTCCAATGCACAACTCCATAAAGAGTTCTAGTTAGAACCGATTAACAACCACATTGTTTTTTTATCAACTCACTTCTTCCAAAATATACCAAATATACCCAAACTAACCCCGCTAAGACTCTGCCAAAACCCAACTCACAGAACCCGCATTAAAAATAAATTTCCTTTCCATACATTCTTAAATAAATTCTCAGATCTGGATCCAAAGTAGAGATATTGTACAAAGATATCTCTACCACCCTAGTAGTAATGTAAGTTATTTTAATATTATTTGTGAGATTATTGTAAGTTAATTGTAAGTAGATATAAGCAACTATAACAAATGTATAATGTATTATCACTGATCTTTGTATTGATCTATCTAAAAGAAAATAGATAAAAAAATTTAAAAAATCCCCCACCGAGGAAACTTGCCCTAGGCTGAACGAAAGCGTCGGCGGAGTCTCTCTACAAATTTTGACACCCATGCTGTTGGGCAGAGTTTATTACACAACTCATTCTAAAAATATATAACACTCCCCCCTCGGCGAATACCTTCACTTGCTCTTCTAGGAGGAGATCAAGCAGTATTCTATTGAATTATGTTGTATCATTTTCTCACCCATTATTTTAATCTATAATTTAAAAAATCATTTCAGTGAATTACGTATATTTTGGCACAACGCCATGGATAATTTGTTTTCTTTAAATTTATGCAAATATTTATTTTCTATGAGTTTTACTTATACATTCTGATTTATTTGCAAAAAAACAGAATTTTAATGACAAAATCTTGTAATAAATATATTTTTTAAATTTATTTACGCATTGTCTGAAGGTAGACATTCCCTCATTACATTGGTTCTAAGTACTGGTTTTGTTGAAAATCAGTCTTCAAGCATTGGGAACTTTTCTCAGTCAATATAGCATCTTACCACACAACGTAATTATGTGAATAATTTCACTAATAACATGTACTTTTGGTTCTACAATAACAACAATAATGGGAAATCAAATGAAATAATGAATTAAATATCGAGGAAGACGCTACAAGTACGTCGGTAGTCACAAAATCAAAATCAAAACCAAAACACTGGGAATTCTCTTTACTTTTGTTAGCCAGAGGATTTATTATTTTTCACAATAATGTGTGAAAAGTATAACGAACTGGAACATGTTATATATTCTTTTGTTTAAAATGTTGAGGTTTTGAATAATAATTCACGTTTCAGTGTGCTTGGCTTTTTCTAAATGTGCATTATCTTCCTCGCAAATAATTTTTCAATTCATTTTTCAATAATTTTTCAATTAATTATTAATCGGGGTACAACAACAACAACAAAAACAACAACAATAATAATAATATTAATATTAATAACATTAATAATAATAATAATAATAATAAATAATAATAATAATAATAATAATAATAATAATAATAATAATAATAATAATAATAATAATAATAATAGCCATTAACATCTCATATGGTCAAGGCCTCCTGCTAGGTAGGGTAGTTTTTACTGAAAAACAGCCACTCGAGCAACCACTTTGAGAAAAGTTTATGAATAATAATCGTAACTAATTTTTGGAGATGTAGTACTCTATAAATAGAAGTAGTGTTGCGACGCCGTTTGAAGCACTCACTCATGAAAATATATAGTGTAAATGACCGTCTCTCTTCTCAGCATCCCATACCCTGCAACTCTTAACATTTCACCTTCGTTTCGTGCAACTACATCAGAGGCTGCATTTAGAACATTTTTAGCTCCTGTCGCGGTACAGACGTACATTTGTACCATTTGTTGTATTTTTTCGTCGTTTGTCTTTCAGCTTTGTTGTGCTTTCATGTGTGAAAACAGATTCATCATAATTTACAGAAACAAAAGAAAGCTTACACGAAAACAAAGTCCACAAAACCACACAGTTTTTTCGGGTTGCTTTCAATGTCAACGTTGTTGGGAGAGAGGTATTTTTAATACATTATTTAGACATCTATGTCTACAGTAACGCCATTTTATTTAACTGAAGTGTAGACAAATATAATTCCCAACCTTCCTTTATTGCAATTGAGAGGGTCGAGACAACGTTCGATACTTTCACTTTTGTTAGCCAGAGGAAAAACTAAGGGTGTGAGGGGAGAATATAGAGTTGAGGATCGTCTGTTTAGAAGGTTACTCCCGTAAGTGTAGTATACGTTATATCGCGGAAGGGGGCGATGTATCTTCCACGTTCGAATTTGCGATTCGGTGCCGACCTACACGTCGGTTCGTAGAGTTTTCCCCCTCCAAGTGGTATCTCCCAGCAGTGCACCGCCCCAAACAGGACAGATTCTGTCTTGCCCCCCCCCCCATGTATGGAAATGTAAAGTGTGTGTGTGTGTGTGTGTGTGTGTGTCTGTAATGGGGTGAGGAGGAGCAAGGATGACGAGAGGTACCTCGCTCCGTGGCTCATTTGTTAAGGTACTACTCAAGCATTATCATTTTGATCGGAGAAACCAGGGAAAATTGCCAGTCAGAGGAGCCCCTAGAATTCCCGTCCACAGTGAAGCTGTGGTGGTCCACAGTGATGCTGATACCTAGAATCGAAAATCCGCTACCCACGGGGCTCCAGTCATAGGACCCCTCGGTTATCACACTACATGGGCAGCGGTGCTGCTGCTGAGCTATCACTCAGGTTGTGTTAATGTAGACGTAACTTAGAGACGGTATACAGTTTTGCTGCTTTCTATACTCGTATTGTACGAGGACATTTATATAGCGTTTCGATCGAAATTTTTTGTTTTAGGAAAAAAATTTAAAAATGTTGATTCCTAATATATGCAATTTGAGTTACCGGTATATCGGCACGACTCCTCCATTTTATTTGCGTTAACTTTTCTAAAGTTCACAAAAGGGATTGGAGTATGTTGTAGTTAGCAAACAAAATTACCAAATAAATATGATCTTTTTAACTGCGTATGAATTTTGCTAGTGGATCACGTGTATCAACTTTGCGCGCACGTAATTATAAAAATGCTATGTTATTTGAGGGTTAATTTATATTTATGATTGAAGAAATAAGAACTAGGAAATGAGATCGAATACGTCTGAATCATATATCAAAATGTTGGTACGCTACAATTATTCTCTGTAGAATCATTTGAAACACTATTTCCAAAAGCAAAAAATCATAAATTGATCGTAGTTATTAAAATCGTGTGTGACAAAATTGGGGTTTTAATTGAGGCATAACAAGCATGCCAAAGACCGAAGTAAAGAGATAATAAAACGAGATTCCCAACTGAGACCCATGACAACACAAATGGGAGAACAATACTGTTAATATTGATTATCTAATCGGAAACTACTCGTGAATTATCACCCATGGACCCGTTCGGTGACTGCGCGTCGCGTATCATTAACAGAACAACACCAAACTACATGAAATAAATTTGGGAAAATTCGGCAGAAATCTAACATACATTGCAACAGCGCAAATCTGACTGGTTATTATTAACTTCGTATATCAACAGAAGAAAACAGTTAAAATCTCTCTAAAACTTAAAACATGTTTCAAGAAAAAAAGAATAAAAACGCATTAACGAGCAAGGTAAGAGCAAAGAGACTTACTTCTTACCAAATCCAGTAACACTCTAATGAACGTGAACGCGTCGAGAATTACTATTAGAAACAAATTTACGAAAGAAATTACAGTGAAGTTGTAGCTACGAATGAAAACAAGGTTAAAGTAAAGAATAACAAGTGATATTTGTCATACAAACATTAATGACGAATAACGACGAGAACCGTAGAAGTAATATTTCTACTTTTTGGCAAATGATCTTCTATATGCCAGAGTTGACGAAATTGATACAATTAAAATCTGAATATATTTTGCTAATTTATTTTCAAAAGGTTAGAATGACTAAAAATAATGTCCTATGGAATAAATCTGTAACATTACCAGTATATTTTAATATGATGAAAGTGACGCCAATACGTCTATCACAACGTGGTTTGCATCGTGCATCCAGTTCCTGACTTAAACACATTTAAAACATTTAAAACATTCAAAACGTTGAATACATTTAATAACATAACTTTAAATACATTTAAAACGTTTGGACACATTTTCCAAAATTTATATAAAACTTCTATTTCCCAAGAAAGTTTGGCAGGCTTGAGGAGGGCATTGGACCTCGCTGACGTCCCGGCCCGCCTCCGCCCCTTGGCTGTGACAGCTGGGCACGCGCGCGGTTTGGAGGTTATCGAGAGCGCGGACTTCGCCCAGCCCTGCTGGACGGCCGCGCCCTGCCCCGCCCCCGGCACGCGCCGATCGACATCCAGACCAATCGATACGCTTCTGATCGCCCGCCGCGACCACATCACATGTGTTGGCCGGTTGCAGACTGCGACGTTTGTGGGCTGCTTTTATGAAATTCCATGTGGTGGGTGAAGCGAGAGGGAGTGCTTGTATGAAATATAAACGCAAGTAATTTGCAATTGTGATAACATTTTAAACAACAATTAACGATATTACACTAATTATTTTACTTCTGACTACTCCACACAAAAGAAATAAAATATATTTCTTATTCATTACAGCAATTGGAACAAGCTGAACGATCGAATTTGTTAAAAAAATAATCTGATTGTTTTGAATGTTTTGTGCGTCCAAATTTTATGGATTAATTTATGTTTAAATATCTGCCTTATGCACTGTCCTCACTCTGACGATGAAAAATAAACTTTCGTTTTAACAGACACTATTCAAATTTTTTCTTTGTTATCAACAATAAGAGAGCGCACTGAGTGAGTTCTACCGATATATCGTTCTAAAATATTTAGAGAAAAGGCACTCATACGACAGAAAGAACTACATTCAAGATCTTCTTACGTGAATATTTTTAACAAATTCTATGACCCACGCGGATTTTTTTTTATTTTGTCTTTTAATCGAGAGCAAAATAATTTGTTTCGCAATGTATTCTCTCAAGCTTTCATTTATTACAAAACCTGAAAAAGCAATTATTTCGTGATTCATCTGTTTTTCATATTGGCATGACGAAGTCACATCTACAGGAGGGATCTAATAAGCTTGTCTATATTGGACTTTTTATTACACTTCTTTATTGCAATATTATGTCTGCGATATGAAACAAGTCAGCAAGAACACTTTAGATTGCAGAACTGTTTGAACTCCGGGAACCCTATATAGCGACTTTTTAATTTATGAAATTCCGAGAAAAATATTGCACTTGATGCAGAGCCTTTTACCAGGAATTTTTCATACATACATTCATACATACACACCCAAACACCGTGTCAAACCGAGTCAAAATCGTGAACACAATATTATTTCTACGTTCAAAATCTTAGACAAATATATTTCGGTAACAAACGATTATCTAGCATGTGTATCTCGATAGTGCCTAAAGTTAATTATTTAGTTATAACATTTATGTAGTGACTCTGCTCACACACGATTTTACTGATTTCTTTAGACGAGTCCTAAGGTTTTTTAAAGACGGAGAGCTAGAAAAAGCGAGTATGATGCAGTGAAAAGAACGTAACAGTAAATGAAGAGGTAGGGATGATCATGGTGCGACCAGAAGGGTGGGGCGTGTCTCGTTGATATGAGCATGCTAAAGTGGTCTATGTGGAAACTAAATATTGAAAGGGGATTTGTGGAGACGAAAGCAATGGGTTGCGGTGGAAATGGGAGGAAGAGGAGATGGAGCGGGAGTCTGGGAGGTGGAAGCTCTTGTGTGGGGCAGGGGAGAAAGGAGGAATTGGCACACATGGCATGCCGGGTGATAAAGAATGCAATGGAAGGAGGCGACGTTGCAAGTGGATCAGTGTTGCCCTCGAATTTGGTGGAGCGAGATGGGACCTGGAGGGACGGATGGGACGGTAAGGGCCGGGATGAGACGGGGAGGGACAGAGAGGGATGGGATGAGTCGGCGAGGGTCGGGATGAGGCGAGGAGCGACCGGGTGAGGAGGGGAACGGTAGGACGGGCCAAGGTACGACCGGTCAGAGCGGGAGCGGAGGGGGGCCGACTATTCAGGCCGGATTGGGCATAGTTGGGTATACATAGTCAAAGTAGCAGAGGTTCAGAGGCGTCAGGCTCACGGGAGGAGAGAGTCAGGCCGGAACGGAGCAGAGCGGAGCGGGCGGAGTAGATCGGTATGAAAGTGTCGGGACGAGGAGGCGGGCGGAGGGCGGAGGGCGGCGAGGCGAGGCGAGCGACCGAAATGCTCTGCAAGGAATCCGCGGCCTGCAGAGCATTACGAGGCAGCCGCCTCCGAAACTCGATATCATCCACCCGCGTGGCGCGGCGCGGCGCGGCGCGGCGCGGCGCGGCGTCGGCGGCGGCGCTGATAGCGGGGCTCAGCGGGGATCGAGGCGCGGGCCCCGGCTGAATGCGGCCGTCGATGACGCGCCCTCCCCCGCCCCCTCCCCCGCGCGGCGGGCCGAGGCGCACTCATCTCCGCGTGTGTGCGCAGGCGCCAATAAGCGACGTGAAAATAAACACGACCCGCCCGCGCAGGTTCTGCCGGTCTGGTGGGAGGGGGCCCCCTCGGCGTAGGGAGAGCCCGGGGAAGCCGGGACCGAGAGGAGGATAAATGGCGGCGGAGGGAAGCCCCCAGGAGGGATACCTGCGACTACGCGTCGGCGTGGGCGGAATGAAAGGGGGGAGAGGGGAAGAGTCGGCGGAAACAGAAGGTAGGTAAGAAGTGCAGAAGCGGTGGGGTTGACATGAATGGATGGATAGTAGACTGACTCAGCAAAGATGAGAAAATAAAATAAATATCATTTATCGTTATTGATGTGCCGGGTGTGTGAGAAAGGGAGTGAGGGCAAAGGTGAGAATTGGTTACCTATTGGAAGAGGAGAGTAACTTAATTTTTCAATATGAAAAATCGAGAAGAATGAACGTGAACATAGTAACACAATTTTTATTTCAGGTATTGATCGATTTACAAGTGAATTAAATAACAAAGAATGGGAGGAAATATGAAAAGCAAACTGAACGACCATACGAAGATATGCAACAATCAAAAGATAGATCAAAACATCTGCTGAATTGAAGACAAAAAGTGAAACATTACCATCCTCACTAATGATGTATCAACTCAAAGTGAATAGAAAACAATGCAATAAAAATGAAGAACGGAACAGAACAAAAGAAGAAATTAAAAATAACCGATCAAAGTCATCTAGGGAAAAAACACTGACTGCACGGACGAGTCAAACGACTGGAATCGCGCGAGCAAAGAGAAAACGCAAACCGACGAGCGGGAGAAGGGAGCGGTCGGTAGGGGAAGACCCCTTGCCAATATGCATGGGAATGGGCGGATTGCGTGGGTGGATACGGTGGCCCCACAGCCCTTCCTGCCGCCGGCGCCCCCCCTGGTATCCTCCGCTACGCTTCACCCCGAAGGCAGCGAGCGCTATGCGCCGAATGGAGTCCCCGACTGCCGTTCTAGCGATATGTCAGATGATACGGACCAACATTCTGTTTCAAATTGTTCAATACGCATACGGTCATTCCCAGTCGAGTTTATTCTGTTTGTAAATGGAGGTATATTTACGAACCTGAAAAGAAATAATAAAATGGAGGGAAATTTTAATTCATTTAAATATTTATTTATTTATTTTACGTCAAAAAACAGTTAAAACTGCATATGACGTGCTATGGGGAGAAGTGAATTCTGTGCACATTTTCAAAATTCTGTGATCCCTACACTTAGTCATATACTTCTTGAATTTTGAATGAATGAAAAAAAATTCATTTAAATATTGAAGATTTGTTGGGAAAATTAATCTTCCAAGCCATGACCAATTAATCACATGTCAAAATTATATAAATCGAGTGCTAAAATTCAGTTTGCCATAAGAGAATGCTGTATGAGACAAAATAATATTTGAAATATTCTTAGAGCAAAAAATACTCTCACTTAATCCAGAATTTTATTCCGAAATTAGATTATCGGTCACAATTTAGTATGCAAAGGAAGGAAGGCAGAGCCAGTATTTACATTTATCAAGAACGTTGTTATATTAGAAATAATTCAACTACACTGCAGAACACGATATATTATGATAGTGTATTTTGATGTATTAATTTTTTCTGTTATTTTTCCAACTCAAGTGTACTTCTATTAATTGGGAAATTAATGATTCGAAATAAAGTAACAAACTTCTATAGTTTATAGGGGATCGGATATTATACATTTTTATCGATGAACATGTATTGGGACATTTCACGTAACAAGTTAAACATGCGACTGGTAGACAATTCATCATACGAGTATATTAGTGTTTGGCGGCCATACAAAAACTATAGACTGCTTGGTAACCTGACTGTCCAAACACCAATGCACAATGAGTAGCCTGGCAATCGGGAACAAGTGCCACATGTGTAACTATTTATATGAAATTTCCTACCATACGTTCATTATCAAATGAAATCTTCGTTCACCTCTACATGCTCTAGAACTAACTTTTATCTGTATGTGGTGTGATGGAATAATTGACAGGGTTATAGTAAAATGGTAGATTGAAAAGCGCGGAAACGTCCAATAAATGTCTTTAAACCTATTTCACATCACCAATGCCCAATGATGTCTCCACGATTCCATTTGCGATCACAGCAGAGGACCCGACCATCTCACCACTACGTCCTTCACCAGATAAAAATCTCATCTACTTCGCCCGAATTGAACAATAACCCTCTCGACACCCCTCGCTCACCCGCATCATGATCCAATCTGCTCCTGAACGATCCTCTTCGTCTTCTCTAACGAACGTGCACCCGTCGCTCCACGCGGATTCGCGTCAAGGCCCACTACGTTTACCGCGTGACGCTACTAGAACATTCCGCAAGCGGCGTGGGGCGGATGGCTCGGAAACGGGCCTTCCCAGAGGGCGTTGGCGGCGGTGGCGGTGGTGGCGGCGGCGGGGGCGCTCGCGAAGGGCCACATTACGTTCGGAAACGAGAAGGCCGCGATCGGATCGCGGCGCCAAGAGGCGGCATAATGGGGAACTACCGCCGTCGAACACGCGAACATCGCTTCAAAGCCGGATCAAGCGCCGCCGTCCCGCCGCCACTGCACAATGGCCGAAACGCATGGACGGTAAGCAACAGGGCAAAAATATCAGACGTTAATTTAATCAACGAATCGTTATTTCAACCACCTGCGAAAGCAAATGTAGATGCTGTCTTGTTTGGACCGAGGCCCCCAGCCGCCTCAGAATAGCACTGAAGATGGTCGCAATGCGGCCGAAAAAGCTTTATGCCAAAATAACTACATACGACGAAACAACGCCTCGAATTCATTTACATGACGCAAATGTCGTTAACGCCGCACCATTTCCTACTAAATGTAGAGAGAACGTAACTGCTCGTTTGTAGACTGGGAGGTTCTAGATTCGTGTTCCGATGGCGACAGGTTTCTCAATGCCACCTGAATAGCTGGCTCGAGGACTAGATCTCTCTGAATGAGAATTTTTGAGTTCAAATGCTCTCATGTGAACTTTTTTCTCGGTAATTCCGGGCGAATTCCGAAGCATTACTTTCAGTTTCCGGCCTCATACAGCGCGCGATCAATCCTTCCTTTTACCGCTCTCATTGACAGCCACGCGATCTTCATATTTATTTGGCACATCCATGTTTTACAAAAAAAAACCTGCATCAAGCGTCTGGAAACTAAGACTCAGACGTCATTTGCAAGGAAAAAGCGAAACATTCATAAATTCATAAAGGCTTAAGAAATATTATGTTGCCATCATTAGGTATATAGCACAAACTCAGGAGATTTTCTGCCCTGTCAGATTGATGTTGCTTCGTAGGTTTGTTGGCCAACGTTTTGATTACTTTTTTTATTACTACTTTTTCTTGGACATTTACTTTTCCTTCCGGTATTGCTGGTAAAGATGGGGCCAAAATTAGCCAATCAAGAATTAGGATATATCAGCGAATTATCCGCACAAACTGCTCTACAAAAACAAGATGAGAACTATGCCTCCTCATCCTTTACACTTGATTTTATCCCGTTAACTTTAACGAGAAAGAGTTTAGAAGGAGACAAAAGTGCTCTTCAAAACGACTAACCGCTGTATTTTGTAAAATGCGTAATTTTAGATAATAAACAGATATGAATAACGTAAAACGTGTTCCAAAGTTAATAGTAAAAGATTAAAGAAACACTTTTAGTTCATGGAATGTTGCAGTGAAAACCATACCGGAAGAGAAATATAATTTCATTTATTGATTTCAAAGATGCAATATTTTGTAATGGTTTCACTACATCTCGAAATTGGAACGGGTATTTGTAGGTTGTTAAACGTAGTATCTCGCAATGAAATGATTTGCGTGTGAATAAAACTTTAAAAATAAATTAAAAATTTATAAAAAATAGAAAAATTAATTTGGAATTTCTTACAGATATACTTCTTCATGTCATGCATTTAATTTTTTATGATGCCAGTTTCGTTTGGGTGTTTTGTTAGCAGATGCTAAATTTCAGTAAAACTCGACTTTTATTTCTAAATGAAATATGCAAAATTAGCAATTTTTAATACCAATGCATTCTTTTGGTATTTCTATTGGTAGTGTAATTCGAAGGCAGAGTCTTGCCATGAAGTGAATGTCTTTCATCTACGAAATAAACAGAAAATGTTGTGAAAAATGGTACAAATTATAAAAGTAATTACCAATAAAATTGTTAAACATTGTTTTCATTTTATGCACTACTTAATTTCTTCTAACAATGAAAATGTAACTTTCTAAATAGCGGACTGATATTCTCATCATTCTGAAAATTTTCTGTCAAAAAGTTTCTAGAAGTTTAGATATTTTTCATTCATCATATCTCCTTCAATTAAAACCGAGACAATAATAACATCTTCATTGTGATAGCTCGCGTCATTTTTATTAAAATGAAAATAAAACGACGTAAAAAGTGATGGAAAGAATTACGAACACAAAATGGCGAGGCACAACCTTGTAAGGACAGACCCGAAGGGGGACGACAGGAATAGTTTACGGCATTTTCGCAGAAAGGGTGACCAGCCGACCCACTTACGAACCCTTGTGGAGAAGACGAACCTCTGCGACTATGACGAAAGGGGAAGAAACAACAGACGGGGAGCCATCAAAGAATTAAAACAGATCGTTGAGGAGGAAATAAGCTTGACCTAGAAAGGAGACTGACCCTCTTTAGTTTGAAGTAAACTGCGTCATTGAAGCCAGGATTTGCTCGGCAGCAGTACGATATTCACAGGTTGACTAAAAGAAAGATTCAACCAACGAATCAAATCAGCAATGTGACCAAATGGCAGCGATGCCTCCGCCAATCACAAAACGGTAATAGTGGAAGGGAGAGGCGGCGTACTATGAGTGGGGAAGATGTGGAGGTGAAATGTTAGGAGACGGAAAGGAAAGGTTACCAGTTCTTTACTTAAGCTCCTCTCGTGGAGAGCACTTGTACGCTACTTGTAACGCTACAAAGCGATAAACACTCGCTTTGTGACGTTGCACTCGCGTAGATCGTGGCTTTGTGCAGTTTTCGGCTCCGAAGCTTTGATACATCAGGCGAAATTATAAAGCATCATGGCACTTTGACTAACCTAGTGCGCATCTACCGGGAATGTAATGAATGATGACAATCTATATCTTACGGAGGTGCGTGCAACGTTGTGTGCCGAAACCTGAACAGCTATGCGGTCCGACAGTAGAATATATCAGTGTGATAGCTTACAAACGTGAAATGACATTGCAAGTGGCACCACAGGCTCCGAGAAGGGCGTCCGACCAAAGGATAGCGACCGGAGGCGGCGTCGGCCCTCATCACCTCTGCATTGACATTCTTTAGTATTATAATAATCATGGGATTAGTTAAATCTCAAGTCTCGATAGTAAATGAAGATTCCTGTTCTCGCATAATGTATCGAGTGGTAAGGGGTAAGCGTAATTCCAAACCCCTGGGAGGAAATAAATGTTTGTGAGTCTCGTGTCCGTCGAGGATTCAAAGATCGGAATCAGGCATGTTATGTCTGCGGTAGACGAATTGTATGACGAAACTACTCATTTCCAACGCTCGCAGAAATTCAAAGAAAACTACGTGACCTTCGGCCCTTCGAGATAGGTTGGTTGGTTGATTATTAGTAATTACGGGCGCGTTAACAGCTTCGGTTAGAGGTATTAGAGGTCAGAAGTCTTTCTCAAATAAACCATACAAACAGCGGGCGTATCTCAGATGAATGGTAGATAGCTTAAGTTACATCCTCAATTCTTTTAAACATTAAGCTAGCTGAAGTAACCTGACGTTGCCCAGGTACTTATTTATCGTCAACACATTTTCGACTGGAAACATAATGAATAATATCTTTAGAGTAAAATGGAAGTAAGATTATTAACATTACCCGCTCAAACTCGCACCAACTCACAAACTCCGGCCTCACTCCTCCGCAAAACTCCCTCTCTCCGTCCACTGTTTTTCTTCGTCCTCGTCCAGTCTTGCCACATCTCACCACGGTCCTGCTCTGCCTTCATCTCAGCTCCGACAACGTGCATACCACACCGCGGTTTCGCAATGCCTACATAAATAAATGCATTGAGCATTGCGTTAAACCAAATTTTGCGAAAGAAAATATGGGGTAAAATTTTAAGTCGCGAACCTCTCCAAGGGTTATTCGGCCTCTTACAAATATTTGAGCAAAATTTGATTAAAATTGTTGCCATTGTTTTGAAGGTATAAACATACAGAATTGATCAGTTTGTCATATATTTTTGGGGATGGCGAAAATGATCCCTTCTTGCCAATGAACTTACAGTGGTAATTTGCATGTAACGTAGTTACTCATGAGTAGGGGCAGATTTTGATGACCTAAAACATTAGCAAAAATAATCAATAAAATTCTCTTAAAATGTTTGAAAATGACCTAAAAACAAAGAGAAATGACGTGAAAATATGATCAAAACCGTTTCGGATAAACAACACAATCTGAATACGTTATGTATGTACTCGAGGCTTATTCTATTTGTTCAAGTGCACTCAGCTTGCAGACTTTTGGTTTCGACTGTTCTTTTCCAGGAAATCTCTGTCCTTAGTTATTCCGAAATCGCCCGATTAGATAACGGCACAGAGACGTCAAACGAACTTTAGATTACAACGGCTGACAATTCCTGAGCGAAGAAATCGAATACGCTAATCAGGAATGCTGTAGATGAACATTTTTTGCATCTCGTAAATATTATTTGAAATAAGAACAATTAAAATGATATTAAAATCCATGAAATAAGCACAAAATGCATTAACAATTACGACAAAAGGTAAAAAATGACTTATTAGTCGAAATAGACGAAAACTGCAAAGAAATTACGTGTAAAAATGGGTCTTTTTTGTCATCACATAAAATGAATTTCTATTCTAAACGGCATTGTTCTAGAGTGAAAAGAAAAAATGACATTTCAATAAAATCCGTCCCCTAGTTACAAGAGATTTACTCCAGAATTATACGCAACCCCGTACACATACGTGTTCGGCAGGTACACGAGATCAGGCACATCAGAAGTTGGCTTATCAATCAGCAAGGTGGCAAGTGTCAATACAAGTTTCAGTAATTCCGTTGTAGGATTTTTTCCTCTATATGTTTATTGGCAGAAAGTGATCATTTCTGAATCCTATACATTCCCAAAATATTTGTAATATTTATTCTGAGTCATCCTGTGTACAAATAATATTTGTTTCCATCTGTTAAGGGGAGGTGTTAAGCCCTCTGTAAACAATGTTAAAACTTCAAAGTTAGTGACCCATTTTTTCAGAAACTCATAATTGGACATAAACCAAATTAGGCATGCTGATTGAACCTCATCTCGTTCATTTGCTGAGTTTCTTTCAGATGCGTATCTATAATTGTAACATTTAAAAAATTGTTAATTAAATGCATATTTTGAGGTATTTTTTGTCCTATATTTTATTACGATGTTATTTTTGCGTGAGAAAGGTGATCAAAACTCTGTCTATATTAATATAGTAATATGAAATTGTGTGCCAAGCGAAGTGGTTCAGTGCGTAGCACGCTGACTTTGCAGTCGGCTGGTCCAGGTTCGATCCCCGTGCCGATCATCCTGACCTTTTTTTTTGGTGCTATTCCTCGGTAAGAGTCCTTTATCTGAGTCCTCCCAACAAAACCTAATTGGGTCACCTAACTTCCGTCGATGGAAGAACAGGATCAAAGAAAATAAAAATGTGTAAAAAAATCATTCTTTTTTGGATGTATAGTTTCTAAGAATACGGAACATTTGTCAAAAAAATCAGTTCTGACGAATAGGAGTTTAATGCCTTGCTTCAGCGCAAGGAAAATCATTGCACTGCCTTCAATACAAAACAGACGAAAACAAAAAATATCGAAAATTTTCATGTACGTAGCTTAATACCTTCTGAAGTGAACAAGAATGAAACTTGAATCGTCACTTGAAGCATCAATCGCCCAGCGTGTCGCCCCCGGTCGCGACGCAGGCCCACTGCGCGCCCCAGCGTTGAAAAGCGCGCACCGCGCTGATTGCTCTTTACAGCGGCGTGGAGGGGGCGGAGGAAACGTCTGCTGGAGTTTATGTGATGAGGCCTGCGAGCGAGCGTGCCGTCGTTTGCTCTTAGGGAAGATGAAGGATCAAGGGCGCGTGCGAGATGGTCTGGATTCGGCCTCCTGGAATCGACGACAAAGAAAGCCATGCTGCTTGCTCTTTTCGATCGCAGGATAAAATGTCTGAATCTGTATTCAACTTTTCTGGTAATTGTATTACCTGATAAAAAGTGATACTGGGAAAATTACAGTTTAGATAATGATCACAGTGAGTAAAAAGGAATTTGTATTCATGAGAATCGAGAACAAGGATGTCTCTCTCTATATAACCTGCTATCCACAATATGTGCGGACATTAATGTTAATGTTCGGATTCTGAAACTCAAGTAAGGGTGCGCAGATGATTTTCTCCCCCCATACGTCATATACAGTTTTTGACTAAATAAATAAATAAATAAATGTTCATTGCCAGATCACGAATTTTCTTAATAAATATCAAATATGAAATTAATAATTATTATTCTTGTAGTTTCAAACCAAGACAATCTAAATCAACACAACGTCCACATTAAAACTAAATCAACAATTGAAATAAACATCAACATTCACAATGATTCATCAACCGACACAAATTCACTATTGCACTTCGTATTTGTATCTTTCAATTATATTCATTCAATGTATTCATTCAATGCTCCCACAACTAATTTGGAGAATCAAAATGTATTCACGCTCCGGGACAATCAATATATGTATTCTTATTAGTTTCATTTCCTTGTTCAACAAAGATACATTTTTAGGCTTTCATCTCCTCATATGACAAGCACTCATCCCCAAAACACAGTCGCAAATAGCAACGACATACGAGCTGCACGAGAGCCGCGAAAACACAGGAGATTCTGATTGAATTACGTTTCCAGTAGCACAGAAGAATGCATAGAACGAAACCGCACGCAGCCGCCTGTTCCACAACACAATGGTTGCTGCGGACGGCAAGGCCACCACGGCGACCATACAGTGCGGACATTCACCTATGCAAAATTTCCAATACGAATTCCCAGAAATACTTGCGCAACTCTCCGGGAAATTGAGGAACGAGAGCACTTCCCAAACATCCATTGTGATGAACTGTTACAAAAGAGTGGCTGAATTATTGTTCTTTAATCATAGAAGTGCAGTATATTAGAGTAGTTGGATCAGTGTAAATATCCCCTTGTTTTGTAAATCCCGTCGTTTTAAAAGTGAAAATGGTTAGAAACTGGAATTCATACAGCAAGCACTCATCGTCATTGGAAAGCAAATTTGAACAGCCAGACCCTAACCTGTGCTTTCCGAGTGCGAGGCGGAGAGGGTCTTCGCGGGCGGCGTAGAGGCGCGGCAGAGATTGACAGGAATGATTTGACTGATTAGTGTTTACGGCGCTTGAACTGCAAAGGCGATCCGTTCCATGAGTGAAGTGCATGTTTTTATCGTGAGGGTTGGCTATGATCTTCCTCTGGAGGCGGATATACACGTCAGCTTTTGAGGCGTCCCCAACCAGATATCTCTCACCAGTGGGCACCGCCCCAACCGGGACCAACTCTGAGCTCCCGACACGTGGGGCAGTTAAGTTCATGCAAGTGCATGTGCATGTACGTAAGAGGTGAGGATTGGATAAGGAAGAGGAAGAAAAGATAACGCGCGGCCTCTGGCCCCTTTGTTAGGGTACTCCTCCGGCATTCACCTGGCGTTGATGGGAGAAACTACGTAAAACTACCGATCAGAGCGGCCGGCTGCTACGATCAGTTGATGCCCAGATCCACCTAAGTCGGTTGAAACGGCAGGAAGGCTGCGAGGGGTTTGATGACTGGGCGGGTTGACGGCGATGGCAGAGTTTAAGGGACAGCTCGGGGTGGCGGCGGAAGCCGGGCGAGGAGTCGAGGGCGGTAGGTGGAGTCCAGCAGGGCTGCAAAGTGGGCGGCAGGGAACGGCGATAGGTAGTGTGGGAGTGGGGACGACGGAGGGGGCGGGGACGACGGAGGGGGCGGGGGACGACGGGGCGGGGACGACGGAGGGGCGGGGACGACGGAGGGGGCGGGGACGACGGAGGGGGGCGGGGACGACGAAAGCGGGTGTGGGGACGACGGAGGGGGCGGGGACGATGGAAGGGGCGGGGACGACGGAAGGGGCGGGGACGACGGAAGGGGCGGGGACGACGGAAGGGGCGGGGTCGATGGAAGGATGGGGGCGATGGAGGGGCGGGGACGCCAAGCAATGGAAGTGATTTCAGAGCTTAAGAAAACATGCGTAGATTGCACTTCTCCCCCATAGTTTTAAACTCCTTTTTGACGGTGTATACAATTTATTTATTTATTTAAATAAATGAATGAAAGGGTCAATCAAATTCCATAAATTCTTAATTAAATATTGTTTGTACTTAGGTCAAAATGTACCAATAAGTGTGTCACGGATCTACAAATCGTGTTCACATCAAAGTCAATGGTTTCTGAACATTTTTATTTGCATTTTTATTGCTGAAAATGTGGTTCCAAGCCGTCTAATGCAATGAATGGTTCAAAGCACCCGAATATTGAAGTAGAAAGTAAATAAGCTTTGTTTTTATTTACGTAATTTTAATGCGATTGCGTCACTGCTTTAAGTGTTTCTCTGTAAACATCAACACGGCCACTGCTTTATTTTATTATTCAAAAGCCACGAGAAACATCCTCCAAGAAGGAAATTCTCTTTCTTCCTCTTCGTTAATGAAAGACCCCAGGGAGTAGAAGAAAACAACTTCAGAGAAAGCTCGCGAGGGTTAACGTAAGAAACGGGTCAATTAATCGCGATACTTTTACCCCTATTACTCAACACATGTATTATTTATTTCGGTAATTTTTTCGATTATTAAATTATAATTAATAATAATAGTAATAAAGATAATATATAATAATAATAATAATAATAATAATAATAATAATAATAATAATAATAATAATAATAATAAAGACAGCAACAAAATTCGTCTGTATACGTCTCCTCGATTACAGAAAAATAACGAATTAATTAATTTCATATTACCAAAATTAATAAAATGAAAATTTATTAAATTATTTGATTTTAGATAAGGTAAGAACAAGATATTTGCAAGAACCATACAAATTTTTTGAAAGGAGGGTTGTCGTAAGATAATGGTTCTTTATATTGATTTCTAAACAATTTCCCCGCAATTTATGCAAACAAAACTGCTTACATATTATAATTGTTATTAAACTCGAATATAGTAAAATACCTGTAATAGTCGCTAATAACCAAATTGTTGATGCAAAATTGGTGTAAAATTGACTACATTAAGATAGACCACTCATTTTTAAGGAGATTTTCTATTTAATGATAATATTAACTAAATGTAAATTAAACAAATAAGAGTTAAATAAAATAAGACAAAATGTAGAAATAATTTGTATTATCGTGTTGTTTTTTTCTGAAATTAATTCTTTAGTAACGCAACTTTAATTTTGTTCTGTTCAGTTCTAGTTTGAAAATGTTAGTAGTTTTACTGAAAAATTTACATCAACGTCGCTGATGTATTCTTTTGGGTTTGTAAATATTACACAAATATGTTTATGTATCTCTTACGTCTTGCTGTATTTTTGGTTATAGGTAATTTACAATAGTTCATATGAAGTTTCTCGAAAAATCTATTTGCGGTAAGAGTGAGTAGAAGTTTGCGAATTTTTACAATTCCGTAAGTCGCATATCTAATCTACCACTAGAGGATCTAAATATTTTAAAAAATGAGAAAAAAGTATTTTAGGCGCCAGTAGGTTCCAGGTGGGAAGAGGGCGGGACCAAATCGACAATCTAACCTAGACCAAAGAGTCAGGGAAAAGAAGGTCTGTGCCATTTTATAGCACCATTGATTTGATAATTTATACCAATATTGATAATAGAATAACCGCCTATTCCTAGTTGTCGTTGCATGTTATCTCATTCACTTCATCATAATTTTGTGTTATTCATTTTAAATTATCATTAGCAGGGGTACATATTGTGAGCTGATACTATGCTACATACTTCGTATTTCTTTGTTTATTTACCTTTAATTTTGCATTTTCTTTTTCTGCATCTCAGTATCATTTCGAACATTAAAAATTGCCAGGGACATTTTATTATCAAAATGTATGAGCAAGAGACATGGATATGCGCATGTAAGAGTCTTAAAAATCCATTTTGCTGGTCTTATATTCTCAAACGAAAAAAAGTGTAGAATTTTATGGTTAGACATATTTAAATATTACTTACAATGCTATCAATACTGACAGCAGATACAGAAATGTTTGAGCTATATTTCGACATAGTCACCACACGAATTGAGTCACTTGTCATATCGTGGTATCAGCTTTTGTATACCTGTCTCGTAGATGTGTGGTGCCTGCAACAGGAACCAGCTTGACACTGTCGTGTTCAGCTCTTCGTCATTGTGAAAACGCTGACGGGAGGACAAGCATGTCTTGAGATTTAGGAAAAGATGAAAATCGCTGGGTGCAAATCGGGACTGAAAGGGGGATGTTGAAACAGCTTCCAGAAGAACTGCTGCAGAACGGTTGCTGTTTGCCACGCCGTGTATGGACGATTATTGTCATGTAACAGCACAATAAGAGCATGCCAACACCTGCAGTAAGAATGCCAGTAAGAGCCAACGACGAATTTCGATCGGAGCAATGTGCTGTGCATTAAGGAACTTTATCACCGAATCTTCTAGGCGGTGGGAGAATGAATAAGCGGGCCACTGTTGGCACTCGACGGGACTTGTCCGGCCGGCACATGATTGATATGTCAAAGATCCGTTACGCATGCGCAATTTCTCCGCCTAAATGCGTGTACAAGCAAAAAAATATGGAAACTTATTTCTGGATGCGCCTCGCACTTAACAGAACTTGGAAATCTCACAGAGACACCACAGAAAAATTAAGTGAGGAGAACTAGTGACCTGGGATAAAGTGAGTATACTTGAAGATTATCGGTTTCCTATGAAACAGCGTAGCACATGAAAATCAACGAAATTAATAATAGATGGTGTATGTCTCTCTAAATAATGAAGAGGTCATTCAATCTATTTATACGAAGAGTATTATAATATAAATAAATTTAATTTACTAGAAATAAAGGTTTATTATTTTTATGCATGACCATAAAACCTAAACAATTTGGTTGAGCTCTATGCAGTATGTGATATTGTTATCAACACTTAAATAACAGTGGCATATCAAGGGCGTCGGCGAATGGCAGACCCCAGCATCATTTGTTTCATCTATATTTGTTTAAGTAAATATTTTTGTTTAGGAATTTTATTCTCATAACCTTTGCTCATCCGAATTGAGAGTTTCAACGCTTACCGAATGTTTGCAAAGCAATTCGAAACCTTCGCCATGCACAATCGATTCGTGGACACTCCAGTGTTCTCTTACAGCCACGCTAGCCCCAAAACATGTTGCTATGTAATTTTAAAATTAGTCGATGTACAGAAACGTGAACTTGGTAAACCTTGAACTAGATCTTGAAAGGAGGGGCATGTAGGGCGTGACCATCCGTATCATCTCGAAATATCGCATCGTCTCATTGAAGAGCAAAATATTTGGTCTGCTGAGCGCTTTGCAGTTTCAAAAGATTTTGGGTGTGTTCACTTCCGCCATTCAAATTCTCCTACCTTCCAACCCTTGGTTACGTGGATGGAGCCATTGGGTGCGTTCCTATAGCAACGACGGGGAATAGACCTTTGGGAACGGCTTCGCATCAAAAGGTTTTTCAAGCAATTCGCACAGGGCTACGAAAGAGTATCTGCACTTGCTCGATGGTTTTCTTCGTTTAATTCAGGCATGATTTTCAATACTTTAAGTACAGTTTTGAAAGTAATTTTTAACCGGAGCTGGAATTTGAGAGAGCATATCAGAATTATGTTGTAGAAAAAATGTGCGAGATTAATTTTTGCGATAGTTCGACCAAACCGCAATGTATGATTTTCTTTTATAACCTAAATTAATAAGTAGAATTCAGAAATATATCAACTATCACAATTGAACATAATATTAAATACAGCCAATTTTCTAAATCTTTGCATATGCTTCGGCCCCACCTGATATGCTTCCGTCTCCATTTCAAGACTTATATCCCATTCCAGCTCGCGTTCACCTCTCCCTCTGCGCCCCTTTGCTCCCTCTGCGCCCCTTTCCTCCCTCTGCGCCCCTTTCCTCCCACTCTTCCCCTTTCTTCCCCTCTCCGGCCCTTCCCTCTCCGCCCCTTCCCTCTCCGCCCCTTCTCTCTCCACCCCTTTCCTCCCCACATCCTTCCCGAGCAAAAACTTACGCTTCCGACCGCGCCTCCATCCAGACTCAAATCGCGTCGCTCTGTCTCGACGTCTTTCCTTACACTTTGACTTCGTTCTTGTTCCTGCTCCCAACCAGTACACCACCTCCATCATCAGCGCCGGCGATTTCTTCATTCCCATCGCCATCTCCGCCTTCTTCGCCATCCTCCGCCCCCCCCGCCGTTTGCGCGTTCACGCACCGCCCCCCGCGCCCGCCCCATGCGACTGGGGCCTCTCGGAACCTCGCGCCTCCGGCGGCAGCGGAAGGATCCACCGAGAGCGAATTTCCGACTGGAGGCGGCTCTCTTATGAGATCGCACAGCCGCTGCACGGCCCAAATGCCACGAGCTTGGAGCCCCCGACATCGTGGGGTGGCTCTGCTTCAAGACCCAAGTCTGCTGCTTCCAAATACATCCAGGAAATTAGTGAATATTTGTACATTGAAATTTTCATGAATAACAGTTTTAAACGCCCCAGCGCGCTTACATGATCCACATTAACACACAATTAGTAATTCAGAACGCACATATACGTGGATACGTTCCATCTCGCAGTCTTAAAATGCACCTAGGACTGTGTAAAGTACACATCACAATTTATTAGCGGATTTGCAAATATTTAGTGGAGATTGAAGCTGGAAAATTATCAAATTCTGGAGAGAGAACTGAAATCCATGGTGGACGAAAGTGATCTTTCAAACTACAAAAGGCGATGTTACGGTGCAATAAAAATAATCCTTTATGCTAGCAAGAAAATGCTTTGTTACATACCTGTACATCTCTTTGAAACGGAAGCCTATTCAAGTACAATGGTGATGCTTTTATTAGAATACATCGATCACGCCGTTGCAAGTCGTTTTTCAAAAATATTTTTGTGGGAATTCATGTGGCTGTCTAGCGAATTATTTTCAACAGTTATATTTCTGTGTAGCTAACTAATAATATTTATTGAAGAACTAACGGTCACGAACATGTTCAAGATATTAAATTTATAAAAAATGAATTATCATTGCGCCTTAGTGGCATTGTTAAGATAGGTTAGTAATTGATTTATTGCAGTTTAATTTATAAACTAATGGCTCATTAAATAATAATATTTTTAATGTACACTAATAAACGAAACATTTTTCGCAAACATTTCTATTTGAAATATTAATATCTTAACGAAGAATCTTGTTAATTTAAAATAGAGTATTCGAGAACTCTGAAGTAAATGGGTTGATGTTGAAACCTGGGTATCTTACATGACAGCCGCCCACGTCAAACGCAGTGGAGCAAACTGCGCGACTGCTTCACCTTTGCCTCCAGCCACCCACTCATTTAGCCAGTGTGTTCCCACCGTCTGGTGCTAGCGGCGAGGCGGAAGGACAAACAAACGAAGGGCGCGACGCGGTGCGCTGCCATCGTCCCTTGAGGCAAACGGCGACACTACCGTCGCTTTCTGCGCACAGGCATCCTCCTGCAGGAGAGAGCACAGGCAAGGCAGACCTGGACCCGCCTGCAGCAGCATAGCTTGCTCATCAATGAGGCGGGGTATTAAAGAACACGAATTAGATACTTTTTTACTTTATCTCAGATTACGCTACTTTCTGGAATTAGTATCATTGATATAGTTAGTTCTACACAGATTATTTCATGGGATATATATGTTATATTGGATTGAATTTCTTATCTTCCCTCAACCTTTCGTTAAAATACAGACCAAGAACACATTTGGCAGTCTTTTAGATGCTAAATTTCCTTTCAGTTTCATTTCACTGCATTACGAACAGGATATCTCAGAATAAATATTATAAACTTCATTGGAATGTAGGGGGATCGAATTTGATTCTTTTTTGCCAATAAACGTGTGGAAAAATTCATAAACCCGAGTTACATATGTGACATTTGACGCTAGCCAACTCATCTTGCATTAATGTTTGACAGTTACATGAAATATGTGCATCACAACCTATATATGCACCGCGAAAGAGTTCTGCGTTTTACAATTACAACAGTGTGCATTCATTTGCTGACGTTTCACCCCTGATTCCTCCGACAAAAAACAATATGCAGACACAGTACTAACTAAATAAGAAGATATATGTATATCTTGGAAACACCAAGGAAGCGTTTGAATCTATTTTGTAAAACTAATGGCAAATATCACATTGCCATCGCCTTGGTCGATAATCAAAACCACTGACCTGGGCAATCACTTATATTTGTCTATTCACATTGTGTACTCTCATAAATGCAATTAAACCTATTCGCAGTTCGGGGCTCATTCTGCTATGTCAAAACTCATTTCCAAAATGGGTAAAGTCATATCGAATCTCGGTAATTCCATCTTTGCATGCGGAATGCATTCGCATTTCATTACAAAGTTCAAGCGCGTTATTTTCAAAACTGCGTTTATTTTTGAACGTATGTGGTAAATAAAATTTCTATTTGCCCACATGCTCATTTGCAGGCAAGATAATGAAGTGAAACGGCAAAACACGAAGAATCGTTGTGAAACAACTCGGGATTGAAATCATTTAATACTCCTCAACGAAATAATCTACTAATACTCGAATGCGTGAACGGCGAGTCCAACGCAAATTATTGCAAATTACAGGTATTTTCCCAATTTAAAAAAAATCATTGTCATCTTTATATTCTATAGAGTTGCGTGTGCACGTTACGTACTTCACGTTACATGCTAATAGTCATGATTTAACCGTTGTGTTTTATGAGACGAAATTTGCTCGAAGTACGAATGGTAAATACAGATACACATAGTAACACTTATTTATAAAACGAATTCTAACACACTAACTGCAGATTTAAAAATAACTTTGATCTTATGCACATATTACACACACAATAATAACTGCAATATTATGCATTATAGCATGCACCTAATCATTTGTAAAAACGTATATGTAGTGTTGATGAATGCTAACAAATATTTCTTGCTCAGATTTAACTACAATTATTTCTTAACAGCGCTGGATGTTCGCCAAAAAAAGACCAGTTCTGTGCGGCCTTGCCCTCCCTTCTCGGGCCGCAGTGTATACTCTGCGTCAGAGTCGACTGCGTGAGCAAAGGCGAGGAAGAGAGGGAAGGGATGGGAGGGTAGTTGAGGTGGGGGTGAAAGATCGTTTGCCTCTCAGAGCACCTGGGTCAACAGAACTCGCCACCGCTTCGCCCCCGCTTCGCCCCCGCTTCGCCCCCGCTTCGCCCCCGCTTCGCCCCCGCTTCGCCACCGCTTCGCCACCGCTTCGCCACCGCTTCGCCACCGCTTCGCCACCGCTTCGCCACCGCCCCCGCTTCGCCACCGCTTCGCCCCCGCTTCGCCACCGCTTCGCCCCCGCTTCGCCACCGCTTCGCCACCGCTTCGCTCCGCGCGTTTCTTGCAGGAGCCCAAGGCGCTTCCCGCCTTCGTAAAGCCATGACCCGCTACTGCGGCTGTGTGACCTGCCTAGTTCGAATTCCCAAGGACGCCGGTTTCCGACACTGGCTATAAAACTAGGATGAATTGAGCCGCTAACTGGAGAAAAAAATAGTGACTGGCTACCTTGCAGTTTTCGGCGGTTTCTCCAAACAATACCAGGCGCATTCCGGGGCAGTACTCCAGCAAACTGGCCATAAATCACGCGCAATCTATCCTTCCTCTTCCTTGTTTTATTCTCTCCCGTTATTCACAAACACACCATCCATTCATGAATGGGGCGGTGTTCCTGTAGAGGAACGGAGGTGGCGGTGTTCCTGTACACCACCACTTACCGGAATAAACATAGGAGATAACGTCCTCGGAAATTAAACAATCAGTGACTGTAATTGTTTCGCCAACAAAACCATGAAATACTCTTTCGCCAAATTCTCGCAGTAGTGAGTAGATTCCTTCACGTGGCATACGGTAAGAGACAAAAGCAAAAAGCCTAGCCGATGTAAATGGTTTCTATCACATGGGAGCAAATATTTATCAACCGCTAGTACAACCATTATGCATAATTCAATTTAGAATAGTAAAAGAGTAAGGTGGGATTCTAGAGCCCAAAAAACATGCGCATATTGCACTGTTTTCCCCATACGTCAAATACTTTGTTACGTATTTTTTGACATTATCTAAAGAAATAATTAAAATCTGACATACTAAAAAACATTAAATATTCACAAAATAAGGATATTTTATGTAAAAAATGATTTTCTGATGTTTTAAATGCTCAATGAAGAACCTATAAACAACTGACAGACCTCGGTGGAGCAGCGTCGAAGTTTGAAGGTAATCGCGTTTAAGGCATGGCTGCTTTCTAGTATGTAGTTGTGACGTGATTGGCTTCACACGACAACGTGTCTCACTCTGAATTCACATGCCTTCATCAAATATTACCCTATCAAAGCAATTTACCCTTTACAACTATGCCATATTGTCTTTCCTCAGATACAAAGCAAGGTAAACCACTGTGACCCTCGCATATGCGCGGAATTTATAGTGAAACCCACTACACACATAGCATGCCAGCTAACTTGTCATTAATAAGAACAATAATTAGAAAAGTTAAAACAAAATTATGATATTCGAAGATTAAGAAATGGACTTTTGACTTAGCATTTTAGTTCATTAAACCAGACTTTGATAAATGAACAGAGTAAAATAAATATATTGTTTTTCTGTCGTGTAAAGTATATATCAATTTTGGCCTTTATGATTTCCTTTAGTTCGTTATTTTGAAGAAATGGACAATTATATCAGAAATTTAAGAAGCCAATCGGGAAATTATATTTTGCTCCTTCATTCAGATCCTATTTCTCAGCTATACAACTTCATCTTAGGATTCAGCTAGTTTTCTTTGTGTTCACTCCTCTTGCGATGTTCCCACTTGCCCTCCCGCCCCTTGCCAAGCGCAAGTGAGCGAGTGCTCTCGCTCGCAGCAGCCGGAGCGGCGAGGGCGTCGCGTCGCAGATGGAGTCTGATAGCGCGAGCGGCGACTTAATTTCCACCCCCGCTACACGCGCCGGGGCGTGGCAATCCGGTTACTGGCGCGAGACGCCTCGTTGCGCGCAGTCGGCACCGTCCTGCGAGGAGCGAGCCCTAGGACCTTCGCCCGAGGACCCGGTCGGCGCGCTGACTCCAGGCCACTGCACGCGCCATGGGGTGGAAGAGTTCGTTACTCGCTGTGATCGCGGGCGAGCACAGGGATCTGGAAGTGCTTCCTCCACGTCCGTCAATTAAATCGATTTACTTTTGTACAAGGAGGCGCTTTTACTTTTGTGTCCAAGGAGGCGCCTTTACTTTTGTGTCCAAGGGGGCGCCTTTATTTTTGTGTCCAAGGAGGCGCCTTTACTTTTGTGTCCAAGGAGGCGCCTTTACTTTTGTGTCCAAGGGGGCGCCTTTACTTTTGTGTCCAAGGAGGCGCTTTTACTTTTGTGTCCAAGGAGGCGCCTTTACTTTTGTGGCCAAGGGGGCGCCTTTACTTTTGTGGCCAAGGGGGCGCCTTTACTTTTGTGGCCAAGGGGGCGCCTTTACTTTTGTGGCCAAGGGGGCGCCTTTACTTTTGTGGCCAAGGAGGCGCCTTTACTTTTGTGGCCAAGGAGGCGCCTTTACTTTTGTGTCCAAGAGGGCGCCTTTACTTTTGTGTCCAAGAGGGCGCCTTTACTTTTGTGTCCAAGAGGGCGCCTTTACTTTTGTGTCCAAGAGGGCGCCTTTACTTTTGTGTCCAAGAGGGCGCCTTTACTTTTGTGTCCAAGAGGGCGCCTTTACTTTTGTGTCCAAGGAGGCGCCTTTACTTTTGTGTCCAAGGAGGCGCCTTTACTTTTGTGTCCAAGGAGGCGCCTTTACTTTTGTGTCCAAGGAGCAGGTTGGCTTCACTAGACTCAAGCCCTAGATTGCGTCAATCGTGTGGCTTCTGAGGAGCGACAGAAGATGGAAATTTTGGAAAGGTGCCCAAGTCATGAATTAAATGATTCAAAGGAACATTGTTTTTATTTTCATCAAATTCCTTCCGACAATTACCTAGTTCTTTTATATTCACTGGTTTCCCTTATATTATCTATGGGAACACCCAAATAATGGTTAAAATCACAAGTCCGTTGTTATGGGGCTCCCTAGAGGATAATACGAGAGGCATCGTTTACTGGTGTCTAGAGAACTTTTGGAGGCGCCTAGAGTACAAATTTAAAAAAATCGCAGCGATTTAAATCCATGTCGGGGAGAAACCAAAATATCAAACTCTTAAGTATCTGAACAATACAAGCAAGTAAACACTGTTTGAAGAATGAAATGTATCCAATCTCACTCCCCCGCGGTCATAACTTCGTTAGCTTATGTTCTGTTGCGTCATTCGATGACTGTGAGAAGACACAAAGTAACCGCTGTCTTGCCTAACAGCACGTTTTTAAGAAAATTTAAGGTAAATATTACTCAAATGTGGAATTCATGTTTCTATAGAACATACAAGCCCTTCACAAGGCGCCTATAAAAAGAAACTTTCCCTAGGTCGCCAACCAAGAGAAAACTCAATTTCATGGGAAAACTTTATTGGAGCATATGCAGCACATGTTGCACTACGGTCATACGGTCAGCCACACATCATGACTCGCCTCACAACCGATCTTCTGTAGTAGGAGGTATCTGGACATACACCCTGCAATTCTGAACACGCTCTCAGCGATTTCTATCTTTTCATACACCTCAAGAAATTCCTCCCGTCGTATCAGGTGTTTATCAGAAACGCAATATTGCAGGTGACTGACAAGGTACCTGACCCAGGCGGCAGACTTCCTCTACACAGGGATAAAAATTCTGATCCCACGGTTTGACAAATGTCTCACTTCTGGTGGTGGTGGTTATGTGGAAACAAATCGCAAACTGTGCTACATCTGCAACAAAATAGTTGTTCCATTAAATTATGTTTTCTTTTTGTTGACGACCTAGAGGAAGTTACATTCTGGATGCGCACCGTGTACATTTTAATGAACAGAAAAACACAATGCGTTAGTAGTGAATCGGCCCACCACTTTGGTAGCGAAATATGTGGTGGCCAATTTTCTGTGGGAGGAATATCACGTTTAAGTATCGTTTGGCCGAAATACTAGGTTGTTGGGCTGGAGGGTGCGAAAATGAAAGAGGCAATCGAATTTCGGTCTCTTACCTGCTAGTGGTTGTTTGCTTATCTTCGCTGTTGGATATATTAACCTCTTAGGGTCTCGGAAGCTCAAGGTTAGAGGGGAAAAAATCTACTACTTACAACGAGAAGTTCAATTTACACTTTTGTAGCCAAGAGGCTAGCAAAAAGTTTACTGAAAATATTTTGTTTTTTCGCATTTTGGGCCGTTTTCGAGAAAATTTGGTTTAATCGTTTCTTCAAATATGCAATTATGCGATCATTTCTACAGAAAACTTGTTTGTTCCAGAAACTTCATCAGCAATCCTTTGAAGCTCCTACCCTCAAAAATGCATTAAAGTATATAAAACGCCCATAACTTAAATATTAACGAAGTGAGAAATATAAAAAAATACATATCTGTAATTACAAAAGTGAAAATAATATATAACTGTATTTTGTTATGTTATTCAGAGCATTTATCACAATAGGTACAAAAGAGTTTAAAAAATGAAAGTTTTTTGTTGAGAAAATCTTGTTTTAAATATTCGCATATTTTACTCAAAACTGTAAGAAAAACTACTAATATTTTTTAAAAAAATGTACGCGTGTAAATTGATTACATTACTAATTGTAGACAAATTTTATTTTAAAGTCACTATCTTTAGTATTTTAGTTGTAAAACTCCTTAAACTTTGAAGGTTTGCAAATGTAAAGAAATTCAGAGAGCTCAAAGAAAATTAGTCAAGCGCCATTTAACATGAGTTTTTTTGCTCTATCCGATAAGAAATTGAAAAACCATTCAAAATATTAGAGAAAAATTTAATTTTTTGAGTTTTTTAAATGTTGAAGCATAAGTTGGGGAATTCTTTGTGCACCCAGGTTAGCTTTCAAAGTTGAAGTTCTTAGCCATTAAACTTCCGTAATGTTAAATTTCTTGGTTTACTTGACACATTAAGGATTGAAAACGGTTAACAAACGATTTATAGAATCTCATTTTAATACATAGTGAACTTATGAAAGAATGTAAACACTTAATATTTAGCATCGGCTTACATTTACACAACATATCACCGTAGCTACTGCATCGCGATTGACTGAATTCAATTTATGACGCCACTGCCGTACATTGCGGGTAGCTTTGCCGATACGAGCGGTGCTGTCGGTCTATTACTAGCCTTGCATACGACACGACGCACCGCCCGCCCGACAGATATCCACTCCAAGCAGGTGATTTACGACCGAGTAGGAGATTTGGAGCTGTGAATTGGGCCGCGCTCATTGTTTCTTCATATATCAACACCACACCTGGTTAACGCAGTCGCGGGGAGTAAATTAATTAACAAGGTACGATATATATTTCGTCGACATGTCCTCAGAGAAAAACAAATTAGTTGGGTTTAAAACATCGCATTTTACTGGAATTTATTTATTTTGAAACACGAAATTTTCATGTATATCGAATTCATCGGACGACTTTATTCCGTGTCGTAATACAACATAATAGCCAAGTAAATATGTTTGTTATTTAACCACGAACGTACACATTTTATTTGGTAGAGAAAAATAATATAAATGTAGTCTACCAGTAAATGTAATTTTGCTTTGTAACTGCATGTTTACATGAAGTATAATAAAGCCAATACATCCCACATAACTTTTCTCAAATTTCTTAAATAAATATATCCAATAAACAAATAAATTGTCATTAAACTTAACTCCTGTATTTCATCTTTCGTACCAAACAAGTGTCCACTCCAACTCCTCTGTGACTTAACAATGAAGAAAGAAGAAAACCAATCAATCTGCATCTATAGTGTACATTTTCATTTCTCTTATAATTTATTGCATAACGCAAGTAAAAGTGAATTAATTAAACGAACTAACCCGATTCTGCTGTGAGTTTCTCTAAGAAATAAAACGTTAAGCATATTAACCCCAGAAATATCATTAACGCTTTTGAATTTTCAATATATCCTTATTATTACGGTCTCACATGCGTTCACTTCACAGTTGTCGACTTGTGAACTTAAATAAAGTGCGTTCACTTCACGAACTTTACAAAAACGTAAAGTTCAATGAAATATAATTGTTTGATATGCACAATTTGTTTTCCCTTACCTTTACCGGCATTAGCTCGCCTCGTTACGAAAGTATTGAAAATACTTAGTACCTACTGAAACTATACTTTTCAAATCAAAGACACTTCTGCGCGCTTTCAGCGTACCAATATCGTATCTCCTCTTTACCTCTAATTTCTTTTCTCGTGCTTTCACTATAATATGTCGTACTAAGATTTTTTCACCGTCACAAAATATGTATGTCTCACGTTATTGGGAGGTATTCACATCAGACTGTCACTGTGCAACCGTTGCCATAATTAACTAGCGTTTACTTACGTCTCCTCCCATTTTACATCATGACCGAAGTTGATAATATGATTATTATTTTCAGGATCTGATCTAAAATTGTTATTTGTGTGTTCCTCAATTCTTGTGTTGACTCTATTGGTCATGTGTAAACAAATAATTTTGAAAATAATATCATTACACTCCAGGAATGACAATGATATAAGAAACCGAATCAGTGACTCAAGGAATTATTGAAACACATTTTCTCACTTTCCCAATATTTTATAAAACAGCAACTGCCTCTTTCTTACACAAAACCACATAATAACACAATTTCTCAAAGAGTACAGAAAGAAACTGGAGTACAACATTGAAAATGTAAAAATTCCTGTATGGAAAATGGCATACCCGCAAGACATAAAACGACAAAAGCGGTATTTAAAAGCGTGCGTTGCTCACTTAATTATTACTCCGACTAACATTAGGTGAGGTTTCTTTTTGTTCACATATTCCACACAATGAATTGCATTGCAGAAAAAATAGTACATGTGGTTCAGAGAAACAATTGACTTACGCATACCAAGTGACAGAACACAAGCCGAAGCCCATTTATCAGTGCCTTATGTAATCAGTATTAATTAAGTTATAGAGGAAAGGCGGATTTAATTTTCTTCGCTGCTGCGGACCGCCCGGAATCCAGTAAGGGTGGAGCGGTATAAAGGGAGAGAAAAAAAGAGTATTGGATAGGCCGGGAGGGAACAGAAAGGAATACGGATGGTACCTTTTGAGACTGGCGGGCTGGGGCCATCGGGTGAAAATAAGGAGAAGCTAATACAGTAAACCCTCGTTAGTACGAACTCGCTTAACACGAATTTTGTCGTAACACGAACAAAATTTGGATCCCCACAAGCGATTACAGTAATTCTGGGATTTATAATAATCGGATAACACGAATTTTTATATGACGAACTCCGATTACTTAGGTCCCTTGGAAATGAGAATTAATGAGGTTTTACTGTAGTATATTTGCGACAATGAAGGGGATTCAAGCAGGAAAGTCGCGTAAAAGAGAAAGTCACAAACAAGGAATCTTAGGACCACGATAAAGAAAACTCTGTGTTAGAGGGAGTGAAATGAAATGAATGAAGAAGTGAGGAAGAAAAGGTTTGGGGGGGGGGAAGAGTGATGACTGAGAAAATTGAGCAAAGCGTCAAAATATCATGAGAGCAGATAAGTGAATAAAAATATGGCAGTGTATAAAAATAAAACAATTTTAAATTTGTAAGTTTTCTAAGAGAACAAAATTCCAAAAATGTTAGGTATTGAGTAAAAATAAGTAGTAATACATTGCACTGAGAAAGGAAAAGAAAGAACATCTTTCAGAAAATTGAATTATTTCAAAAACGTAAATCGAGCGAAATGGTTTTATTAAATCCTACAGGAAACACTGTGGAATTTAGAGAGATAAAACATTAAAAGGATTCAAAGATATTAAATTAGCAACGAAATAGAGAAAAAAAGAGAACGCGCTCAGGAGACATAATTAGAGTAATAATATTGAAAGGAAGAATCCATCTTGACAATTATAAATGAAAATTACATTATGTTTGGAGATAATACAATGAAAATCAAAAAAATGACCATCCAATTTTTCTGAGTCCAATGAAAATAAAATTGAATAGAAACAAATGTGAAGACTGATAGTTGCCCCTGAGTATCGATATCCAGAACAATGTAGAGAGAGTTGCTTTTGCTTATTAGCTACCCCAAAAAAATATGACTTACAAATAGAAGAAAAATAAAACAAGGAAAAACAAACCCCATCTTAAAATATAATTTAATCCGTGAGCGTTTAATAAGACAACGGATAGAAAGTATAAAGAAGCAACAGCACCGTTTTAAACCGTCCGAACCAAATCCTGAAAGTCCGCCTGACCATAAACGCAGCATCTGGAGCAAGAATAAACAAAGGGAGGAAGAAATGAAAATACTGAGTGCATGTAAAATTGAACAGATAAAATATAGGTCGTCCAGATCGTCGCTGGTGGTAAGATTTTCACTAATGAAGAGGCAAGAAACAAGAACACGATCTGCGAAAAGTCAACGCGCTTCGTGCATCCAAGTCCGGAAAATGAGGTAGATGCCTAACATTGATCGCACACATCAAACGATCCAACGCCGAGAAAGCAAGCTGCGTGAAGTTGGAAGAGGTAAAACGACTGAAGATGTTGAACAGAATTAAAGAGGCAGGGAGGCTCCGTGAGAGTGGAAGCAAATATCACAATTCTTAAAGACGCCTGCAATTACCAACAAAAACAAATACTTCATAACTTTTTCGTAGTGCACACTAAATAAGAAGCAAAAGACTTAAATCCACGGTGTGAATAGAACTCAAATGAGGGGCAGCAAATCCAGAAAAGTAAAACAAATTGCACCCAGCGAGCAATCCAACACGCGGCAGCGACTCGTATCAGAGCCGTGCGGAGAGGTGGGGCAATGGTGAGTCGGGGAAGGGGGTGGGGGAGGGGGCGGGGTCGGATCGATTGACGCTCGCAGTTAACGCGCCCTCGCGCCGACAGGGAATCCATAATTAGAAGCCGGCGGGTGCGTGGCGCGGCAACGAGGGGGCGGGGCAGATTAAATTCGGACGAAATTTAAACGCGTGGCCCGTTCCCGCGGGTGGCGCGCGCCGCGGCCACGGGGCTTCGGCCACTCCCTCGCCCTCGCCCCCGCCCCCGCCCTCGCCCCCGCCCCCGCCCCCGCCCCCGCCCTCGCCCCCGCCCCCGCACCCGCCCTCGCACCCGCCCTCGCACCCGCCCTCGCACCCGCCCTCGCACCCGCCCACAGCCGCACCCACGCCTTCGCCCACGCCATCGTCCAATCCCAGGGCTCCCTGGGAGGGTGCGGCTCGCACGTGTCCGACGTTGCTCCCACCGTCCAGTTGCCTCACCGCCTGATTTTCCTCAAAGACAGCATGTTTCTGCATTGACTCTGACCGGAATGCTCTAGGATTCGGGTCCCGACTTGGCAGGATTTCCGACACTAGCTACAGAACTTGGACGAATTAATGAGCTGGTCTGGAGGAGAATTCTAGCGGACGGCTGCTTTCATCTGCATCTTTCACTGTGTTTTTTCGATCAACGTGCAAATGCCGGAGGAGTAGCTGACGAAACGGGCCACGGAGCGCGTGCAGTCTATCCTTACTCTTGCATACACCTCCATGCAACACAACCACACATATCCGGATGAATGTTGGTAGCATAGAGCTTGTTGCGACTGGGGCGGTGTTCCACTGTAGGAGACACCTTGAGGTATGAAAATAAGAACACAGTATCTCCAATACATCAAAATCATCCTTATACTCCAGATATTGATAAAAGGCTTAGGGATTAGCAACACAATAAGTAACGAAGATTATATATTACACGTGCGATTGTATATTGTACATATTTTAATAATTAACTGCATTTTACGTAGAAATGTATGGAATGGAATGTCACACAACCTGTATCCTCCGTTTCCCAGAACGCTCATTTATGCAATATCTTCATATTTGCTTAATATAGCATAAAAATGTTCTCAATAATTAATGAAATTCTATGAACAGAGAAAATACGAATAATCACACAAAATGCAACGTCAGTTTTTACAGAATTTTCTTAGTGAAAATGCCCTTATTTCCCACACGATTATAATATATACCACAAACACTAAAAGGAATTTTGGAAAGCGAATTTGATGTGAGAATAACAGTGAAGCGACAATTGTATCCGGTTCAAGCGTAAGAAATGCATTATGTAATTTTTTTTACAGATTTTCACCTAGTACGATGCTTCAAAACTCCCTTTAACAAAATAAAATTCCTTCGCTTAGCAGATCACATATCGTGGCGTTTCCTTAAGCAACCTCCCCTACAAAGGTGCAATCTGCCGTCTCCTTCGACCCGACGGCCTCGTCGCGACTCGTCGCGCATGAGCAGAAACGGCTCGTCGGAGCGGCAAGGAGAGAGAGGAACGCGAGGCAAATGCGCATAAATTACTTTCATGTTTATGAAATTAGTTTAAGCGTTCCCATAAATGTGTTTGGGGCTAATTTGCTTACGGTGTTATGGAGAACACCCTATTCAGCCCACGCGCTCCAGGAAGCGGTCGTTCATGCTCGAGTCGCGATGTAATGCGCGCATAATACAAAGACTTATGCGCTACTGATATTCCTAAACCCAATGGTTTGCAAGTTAACCTTAGTGGGTACTTCAACAGTACAATGTTACAAACAATTTAATTTAATAGAGGATTTAACTATTCAAAAAATCTTTTAACAGTCTATTGACCATATTAATATTCTCTAATTGTTGCATACCAAAAAGGGGGTATCGACGATGGATCCGGGTGGCAGTTGCTCCCATCTAACTTGCTTTAGAGAAGGAGTTACTGTTCCAAAATCTGTTAGGACGTTCATTGTATTAGAACTTTTCTGAATCTTTAGTGACTGTTTCGTCTTTCAAAGGTTATTGGATGCTTACAAATCAATTCGGACCGTCGCTATGCGCAATCGCTTCATGGAAAATACAGCGTTCTCTTACAACCAGGTCTGATCATAAATATGATGGATTTTTATTTTAGTATCTGACAACATACTTAACAGTTGTGTAATTCAGCAACACAAAAATGTCTGCAAATTCTCGGCCATTTTTATTCTTTGCCTTACTCCACCGGTCCATCAATCACCGAACCAAGTATTCCCCCTGTTCGCGGACGCTTATAATGAAGTTCATACCCCTTTGTAGAGTGCAATATAACATAGAATTAAAGGTTGAGTAGAAGAAATCAATTTTACTACCATTCTTCTTCACGTAACGATATATACTTATGTCATTGATTTAATAGCTAAAATCCCATTTCTGGACTTAAGTTGTGAGGCTTGCACTGACAATTTCCTCGTTTTACGTAGTAAACACCAGAAATCCGCATTTTCTGGCAGAAAAATAAATTTTATAATATTGATTCAAAAGTATTTGAATATTTTAAAATTAAGAAATTATTACAAAATCCGTCAATCCGCCTTCCTGTTTGTATCTGCTAGAGTGCGACGTTTTGAAATCACTCGCCCCTCAAGTACGTCTTTTACCAACGAAGTTTTTGATTTTTTTATAACCAACAAATTTTATTCGTGTTAAGGCGAAATTTTTGTTAAGCTAGTACGCATGTGCTAACGTGTGTTTGCTGTATATGATAATACCGTATTCAAGAAATAACTTAGAGAACGTTGTTCAAGGACAGAATTCCGTAAGGTGCGACGGAAAAATTTCAATTTTTTTTCAACATCAGTTGTTTTCGGTGAATAGACACAAACGTGTAGCATAGGATCAGGTCAGTAGACCTCCATAATATTTGCGTGCATTGTCCAACTTTCAAACAATGCATTAAAGCTTTAAGAACTTGAATTCTAAATACATACTTTATCTGCAGGACTTGAAAAATGTATTTTACTAAACATTTCTTGCATTTAACAAAACAAAGAAATGAAAAAGAATAAAAATAGAAGGAAAAGAAAGAAACAACATTGAATTGATTCCACAGAATGACCGAGACTTTCTAATTCTAGTTAGTTTCCTAATCAGTTTACTCTGAGTGAGCTTTTCGGTTTTTCTTCAACCTCTTCTCAACTACTACCTACCTACCTACCTACTACCTAAATTTCGCCCACATTTTTTCAGTCCCCTAAAAGCTGAATTTAATTACGACTTTAAAAATATCACAGATGAGTTAAACCTGTTTTATATGCAAATTTTCAAAGAAAAAATTTGAAGCCACTTTTGAAAGAAAATGTTGCTTGAGTGTTCCTTAAAATGCTCACTTTGAATTCATTAAAAAAAGTTTCGAGTTTTCGAGAAACTTTGTAAGATATCCTTCGAAGCACTTGCACTGACAAAATAATGTATTAAAATTCCATAATGTAAGAATTAATGACCTTTAAAAAAATACACGTGTGTAATTTTTGAAAAACAAAAACAAATAGTGGCATTTATGTCATGTTATTTAGTGCAGAACTAACATTACAAAAGGTTTAAAGAAAAAGTGTGTAGCCCCTTCTAAGAAAATATTGTTTATAATATTCTTCATATTTAACTGAAAATTATGCCGAGCATGCACATATTTTCACAACAATTAACTTCACATTAATTGCGGAACTAATTGTGAAGAAAAATTTAATTTGAAAAAAAAATCTTCAATATTGAAGTTGTACGAAGACATCGAAACAGTATTAAGCTTGCAATTTTCAGAAATTCCGGGGAACCGCGATAATCGGACCCACGCTATCTTTCAGTGTGTTTGACTCTATTCGTTACAAGAAATTTAAAGAAAATAATTGGATCCCTTTTTGAGAAATGTTCGCTACGGTAGTAATTGAATCTGATGTGATATTCACGGTAATCTGGAACACCACCGCGTAATCCTATAAGAATCTTCGACATTAATTTCACGGCCGACTGCGTAAATCCCGATACCTAAGAATTACCTGTTACATCAACATGCATTCTATCCTTATATATATACCCACCCCCACATATATACGTAAATCCTTTGCTCCCTGAATTACCTTACATACGAGCTATTACATCTTGCAACTTTACGAGCACTGATTTACACATCTGAAAGCCCGTTTCAAGAAACAATAAAAAAGTATTTTCAACCATACGAAATAAAAGTTAACACATAAAAAAGAAGATAGGGAATACCTAAAATTTCAAGAAGAAACTTCTAAACTGCACATTTCGAAACATGCAATAGTCAGAATTCCCATTTACAATATAATAATCTTATCTATCATTCATTACATTTTCAGAGCCTCTTTCTTTTAGATAATTATTTCAATCAGGGAGTAACTAATAAATTTGGGAGTTTTAAACGAAATAAAACAATGTTCTTGAATGTTTTCACGCACAATTTACTATTACTAGTAATATTTGGCATACGGGAAAGTAATCATTAGTATTAATCAAAAATTCATAAAAAATGTGTATTTTGCATTGCTGTAAAATTGAATTCAAGAATCATTTCGGAGAAAGCTGAATCATTTATAGTCGCAAACTACCGTTTTCACGACACGCAAATGCTCTTTCTAAGCGCACAACCTTTTTTTTTCTTTTTTTCGAGAAAAAAAAGGGTCGATGATGCTCTGTGAAAAGGACACGGGGATGCCCTTCGAACGAACACGCTTTGCCCTCAGGTGAGGCGGCCGGGATGCGGGTAGGAGGGTGGGGGAGGGGGAGCGGAGCTACACAGGCGGCGCCTGGGGCCCGCGTCGCGGCGCCCGGGGCCATGCATATGCAGGGCGGCCTCTGCATGTAGCGCCCCGCCCACGGCGGCGGTAAAAGGCAAAGCGCGATCCGCGAGCACACGAAGCACCAAGCGGAGGATCGCGTTCGGGGCGATTTGCTGCCGGGGGCGGCGGGCAGCACGTGTGTTATGGCACGGGGAAGATGCGGGACGAAAAAGAGGCGGTTGTGGATGCATTGCGAACCAAAGAAGGTAGGAGGTGAAATATGTAAGATGGAAGGGAGGGACGGAGGAATAGTGAGAAATGGGCAACAAGACTTGCAAAGGAAAATGTTTCCCTGTCCCATAGCAGGCCGAAGGAGCCCCTGTTTAAAGATTGTCCCATTCCCCAAGCTATTCAATGACTCTGCAACCAACTCAGTAGGTGATCCGTGGGTTTCACAATCGGAAAAAAATCTCAGGTGTTTGGCTCTTTATATTATACCAGCCTGGTCTGGTGACTCCGGCAAGTATTTTCAAATTTAACGAAGTATGTTAATTAGTGTTTTATCGAATAATCATAAATAATGATTTACGTTTATTAGTGTTTGTCACATTAATTCACTCCGTTGTAAAATATTTACTAAAATATATTCTAAAGGTCACTAAAGTTCTTTTGACAGACCAGTATACACAATAATTTAGAGGTAAAAATATAGGGGTAACTATAGAAATATAGAGGTCACTATAGAAAAAGATAGCTTGAGTCTTTGTTCAGCAATTACTCTTCACATAATGCTATGCAACGTTTCGAGGAAGGGTGTGAAATTTATTATAATGACGGCACTGCAAATGGTTCTCAAATATATATTTCTAACTATGTTTCGTTCACTTTCTGTAAGACAAATACTAAAGTAGATATTGAATTTAAATGTGCTGTATATGAAGACATTACAGCATAAAAAACGACAGAATCTTTTAGTGAAAAGATTCATAAAACTTGAAAACAATAAGTAGCATACAAAAGTTTTGTTGTGAATCCGTATCTTTAAAAATGAATCTGATAGTGAATACCACAAATAAATAAATCTATAATTTTCAGGAAATGAAAATTAATTAAAAAAAATATTCACTCGAAATCATAACATTTTATATCAAACAATAGCCAAAAGTTATAAAAATTAATTATAAACATATTCCATCTGCCTGGCTTGTCCATTTTCAGGCATAAAAACTGACATGAAAAAGTATCAATTAAAAAACCTGTTTAATTATTTGTTTCATTACAAAATCACATTTAATTATCGATATAATTAATTAAGTCGGAACATTTCATGTAAATATGAGAAAGGGAATTTAGTAATTCAAAGTATTGAACCATAAAACACGTGTTTTTCTAGAATCCTTTTAGAATATCGGGAAGAATTGTGCCTATCGATTTGTCTTCCCGTAAGCAATCAAATAAGATATTGTTTACATCTGTAAACATACAGACGGACGGACAAACAGGTTAATTACTGTTATAGGATTTGATGATTGGATTGTAGATCATATCTGGTCGCAATCGATCGAGTTCGTGATGGCAAATACAAAAGGAAAGTACTAGACTTTATGCATAGTAGCCCCGAGGTAATAATGCAAGAAGAGAAAGTAAAGAAAGGATAGGCCCGGCGAAGGCGACAGGCTGAAGAATCGCCGAAAATAAATGTTAACTGAAGGGATTTAGCACCTCTAATCGCAAGACAATCCCGGCGCGACAAAGGAGGCCGAGATTTTGGCGAGCGGCGCAAAAGAGGACCCGGGGGAAGGGGGGGGGGGCAGGGAAGCGCAGGTGCGTGACTGAGATTCGCTTTGTGGCTCCGGGACAGACACTCTGAGGAGGAAATCAAGCTAAGGCATGTAGGGGCGGGGGAGTGGAGATGGGAAGAGGAAATTAAAAGGGCAGAACTACCGGTAGGGAAATATCCGAACACGAAGAAACAAGTAGGGAAAAAGAGAGAAAAGTGCTACCTGGAACAAAAACAAAAACGAGTTGAGAAAGAGAAGCAAACGCTTGACTAGTCACAAATTCTGGGAATAGAGGAAATAGTAGAGTTGCCGAAACCAATGAGAAGATGAAGGCAACTAAATGAATATACACACGAAAGAACATGTAGGCCTAAAAAATGTTGCCGAACTGAATCGATATCGATATTTCACCGATACTGATCGTGGCGGTATCTGGTTGAACGACGCACTGTAAAATAAAGTAGCCTATTTGGACTCAACGGATTGCTTCAAATGGCGATCATCTGCGAATCAACCGTTTGGCAACGTTTGGCTGTGAAATGATTATAGAGGCACACAAAATAAAAAAAAAAGGTGTCATACCCAAAGACTTGGCCCATATTTCTCTAAGAATTTTGACGCGCTGAATCCAATCTGAACCCCGAAATGCGTTATCACCCTCCAGTCCTTAAATAGCGGAAAAACATCACGACACTGTATTTTGGTTTCCAAGGGTTGTTGTCTGACCCAAGACTTGACACCTGTTTCTCTATGAATGTCGACGCGCTGAATCCGAATGTGTCTCTAGAATTGCGTCGTTACCCTCCAGCTTTTTTAAATGGTTTTTTAAAAACCGGAAGTATGTTGATTGATGTTTCCGGACACTCCAACTGCTATAGTCATTGGTTCCGTTGATGTAGTGAATGATGAAACGGGAAAGATTTTGATTGATGTTTCCGGGGACTCCAACTGCTATGGTCATTGGTTCCGTTGGTGTCGTGAATGTTGAAACCGGAAGTATGTTGATTGATGTTTCCGGACACTCCAACTGCTATAGTCATTGGTTCCGTTGATGTAGTGAATGATGAAACGGGAAAGATTTTGATTGATGTTTCCGGGGACTCCAACTGCTATGGTCATTGGTTCCGTTGGTGTCGTGAATGTTGAAACCGGAAGTATGTTGATTGATGTTTCCGGGGACTCCAAGTGCTTTGATCATTGGTTCCGTTGATGTAGTGAATATTTATCCTGGAGGTGGCGATGTTCCAAGGTTGGCGCGGAGTAAGGCTGCGGGGTTGAAGAGGGGAAGGCCAGAAGAGAGGGGAAGGCCAAAAGAATTGCGGGGGGGGGGGGCAGGGACGGGGCGACGCGCCGGATTACGGGGCTAAGGACAAAGGGATGCCGCTCGTTATCCGCGCGCCGTGCAGTGCCGCCCGCGCCCCGCAGCGCCACAAGCGGGCCGCGCGCGCACCACAGCCCCGTATCGCCCGACTGCTCGCCACTGACATTTGAAGCGAGGCCGGTCCTCTCACCCGCCCGCCCTTTCGACCACCCCACCCCCGACTGCCTGTCTGCGTTGGTCAACTCGGACGCCAGCTGGGTGTCTAGGCTGAGGCAGCGCAGGTACCCAACGTTCTCGCCTTCCAACGTTTGTTGTGCGGCCTCTTTCAGCTTCATCCGAGTTAATTCCGAGTCAGCATTACCGTTATCTCTTCAGCGACTCTGACTAAGAGGGTCTAGGGTTCGAGCTGAGTCCCGACGGTGGTGAATTTACGATACTACCAAATAACTAGGTCGATTTCAGCCACACTCTGCAGGAGAATTCTATTAGCGACCGGCTACTCTCATCGGTAGCTTCCCGGTTTTTTTCGTATCAATACTAGATGAATGCTGAAGGAGTACCCTAACAAACTACTTCGGACCGGACACAATCTTTCCTTTCTCTTCTTTGCACTAACCTGTACTCTCCCACACTTTTACACGAACTATATGTGTAATATTTCTTGATATTTCACAGGGGGGGCAGAAGGGCTCTGGCTCACGGCTTAAAAAGGCGTACCAACTGTGTGTGTGAACTTAACGTGTAAAGGTGTGCTACCAGAAATACTAGGATTGTTTTGAATGTACGAGGTGGTTGTTGGCAGCATTGTAAATTGGTACGTGTCATTCAGAGTCGAACCTAAATATTTCAACGGGCCGTTTTATTCAGCCCCGGATGAGGACTAAGGAGCTCGTGTATCAAGAAAACTTGCGCGAGTAACTACACAAACACAACGCGAGGAACTACACATACACATCATGATCTATCAGCTAAGAGCTAGTCCCGGCTAGTACGGTGGTCTGCTGCTAGAGACACTTTGGAGAGAATTCAACGCAAGCCAGCGTACGGGTCGGCGCTGGAACTCAACATACAGCCAGGAAGAACTCTGGGGATGCATGGATAAAATAGAGCCAAACCCACTTGGATAAAATATTCACTACATTAACGGGACTAATGACCATATCAGTTGAAGTACACGGCAATAGGCACATCACATCTATCAATTAATATATTTAGTGATGACCCATATTACACTGTGCTCCTTCACAGCTTTACCAGGGACAACAAATTTAGACGGCTCAGAATCATTTTAGACTGGCTTTTTATGACGCTCTCGTCACCCGTTTTTCCCCATTTTCCGGGTGGAGTAGCCACCACCAATAATTGCGTAGTTCGTCTGCTTACTTGGTGGTGAATCTGCCACGGCTGCTTGGGAGAAGGGGAGTGGGAGCTGGAGAGAGAGGCAGTGACCCACCTGTACAAAATTTGTTCTATTCTTCACTACCACTTCGCCCAAAGTTACCGCCGTACGCAACTCAACATAGTCGTCGCATGAAATTGCGCAAAAGTGACATACATAAAAAATAGCATTTTGTAGGAGAATTAGTTTTGTATGGGCAGCGCCAGCGGAGGACGAGCTCACAAAACACCGTTTGTCTTGTGAATTCTCTTTTCGATATTTTTACGATATAATGTAAGAAGCAAATTCTAAACCACATTACAAAATATTTGAAAGTATAAATACAGAAATAAATCTTCTACTATATGAAAATAATATACTACAATATTTTACTCACTCAGGATGAAATAAATCACAAAAAAACAAGGGGCGATAAAAATTTGGATTATTTTTGTAAAACATGGGGGGAGTTATTTACGTAATTTTTTTACAAGATTTTCTCCAAAACCATCCAGACTATTAAATTCTAAAACTTGAATGACCTATTTGAACATTCATCATTTCCAAAGATTAACGCACCTTTACATATGATGTATAAAAATATATTGTTAATATTATTCGAGAAGAAAATATTTTTTACAAAATTCTGAGTTGCGTAACAATAGTCTATCAAACATCTACCTCAATCTCTTTCCTTCTGAGTAACATTCGGAGACTTTTCCTCAAACTTCCGGAACGTTTTCCTCCAACTCTCGATGTGTCCTACGACCAGATTAGAATGATATCAATCACACAGTCCTTTGAATTTTGATATTCTACAGCGCCGGTAGCTGTTTCGACATTCTTTGACCTATACATCTCCGGCCGTAAAGGAGGTCAGGAACTTCGAGAAAGGGAATGATTTACGTCGCAGTTCATTTTTCAAAACTTCGCGTCGCGATCGAAGTGCTCCGTCTGGCTGCGCGCCGGCCGTTGGAATCTTAAGACAACGCCGCGCTATTTTCGAAGCGTTTTTGTTCGGTCGCGACCCACTCTTCTTGACCCGGTAACTAAATCTTTGCAAGCTCTGTCTTAAGCAGTGTCACGTCTTTTTTTAGTTGTTTGTTACCTCACTGGCGTCATCAATTCATCTTTGTCTCCACCGACCTTTCCTCCTACTACATTACATTTAACAAATACTTTACATCTACATTGTGACATTCTCCAGGAAATCGTGTCTTATAAAATGACCAAAGTACTGCTTTGATTATAGAATATGGCATTTCAAGTGCAAGAAGGATGAATTTCACCCAGAACTGATTTGTTTGATATCAAGGATGTACATAGCTTTCTTACCATGCTTTTCAAACACAACAATCCCAACTTATTTTAGATGCAGCCTTATTAACGCTTAATTTCTTGCAGAATATGGTCTCTGAAAGTTCCACATTCTTCAAGAATCACTACGCCAAACTTTGCTTGTGATAACATTATTAGTTTTTAGAATTTTCTCCACGTTTGCCATAGCCCTTCACCTAAGAAACAAGCGTGTATTAATTTAATTGCCCTTTCTTTGAGTCTAAGAAGATAAACTCTCATTATTCTTCTAGTGATCTTTCTCCCGCTCGCCTAAAGGCGAATCTTGTACGGAGCTAAACGAACGCCGCAGTCAAAACACAAAGAGAGTACAAGACGCCGGGAACAACACTAAAAGAATAAAAATGCATTCTCAATATTAAACGACGGAAACAAAAGTCGCTCGTAGCACTCCAAGTGGCCTGAAAAAGAACTACACGAATTGCCCGCCTTCCCTAGCTACTCCTAGCCCTGCGTATGAGAATTCGTATCAATGAATCACCTTCGTGAAGTTACTGCATACAGATCAGCAAATCCAATTCACCCAAGTAAATAAAACTCAAAGCCGTTGCGAATGAGACCGGTAAAATAAAATATATTGAAAATCAAAACAAACAAGCCAAACACAAGCCACACGCATGAATGGAACGTAACGATTAGTAACGTTAACTCGTCCGCTATGTGGAAATTTAATGCAGTCTGGATGTGACAAAAAACAAGCGAAAACTACTAACCATCCATTGCATACTACTCGCGCAACTTTTTTTGAACGATGACCTTCCCTCTCCCTCCCTTGAACAATAAACAGGTGAAGGCAAAACTCGCAGCGAGCACTGATGACAACATTCCAAGCATTAAAACTTCGTTGGCGCGAAATAGAAGCTAGTCGAAGCTAGTTGCATTCATAATCGAGAACTTCTGTTCATCTTTGTTACCATTATCTAAAGAAATGGCTCAGGCAGGTCCAGGTCCTTCAAGGGAGGTTCCTAACACTCCTGTCTAGTGTCCCTGCTGTTGCCTACGCAGAGCGATGACCTGGCTGTACACGCAGCAGGTATGACTTTGATTTTCCAGAAGTTGGCATTACTGTAAATACTCTAGTGACCGACTTTGTCAGTAATACCCCCACTCCGCTCGCATTTCTTCAATCTATCGTTCAAGATAAGTTGCGCGAGGAGTACTATTCTTTCAACTAGCGCTCCAAGTGACCTGACCGGGAGCGGTAGCTCAGTGCATCAACTGATGTCACTGCAGCGCCTCTTACCGGGAGATCCTGATAGCGGCAGTATTTTCGACACTAGCTTTTCAGCTAGGTCGAATTTAGTCGCTGTCTGGAGGAGAATTCTAGCAATCGGCCGCTCTGATCGGTAGTTTTCCGTGGTTTCTCCGATCAACACCAGGCGAAAGCCGGAGCAGTACCTTACCAAACGGGCCACGGACCGCGCGCGATCTGTCCTTCCTCTTCCTTGTCCTATCCTCTCCCCTTACACACACACACACACACACACACTTACACTAACATGCACTACACTACCACATATTCCGGGAGGCCGGTCGGGAGCTTAGAGCTTGTCCCGGCTGGGTCGGTGCCCCGCTGGTGGGAGAGTCCTGATTAGGGGGAAACCCCACTAGTCGACGGTAGGTCGGCGCCGGATCTCGCCATGCAGCGGGGAAAGATCACCGCGCATATCCCGAAAAAACTTGCACTGCACTAACGGGACTAATGACCAAAGCAGTTGACGTGCCCGGAAACACGAAAAAATCAAATCAAATCCAAGTGACCTGGCAATGTGTTGCCAATTTCTGTATCCAACCTTCGGCCCCGCGGCGCCGACACGCAAGCGGTGGTGGCGGGACGACAGTCGGTTGGGCCGACAGGTGGGCAGGACGAAGGGTGGACGTGCCGATGAATGTGTGATCAGCGGGACGATAGGGGGATGAGACGATGGGCGGGCGGGTCGATGAATGGCGGGCAGGAGGACAAGCGGATGGGGCGACAGGGGGGCGGGAGCTGAATTGGGTGCAAAAGTTTCCGTATTCGTTGGCGTTTGCGGGAAATACGATGCTATAAATCGCAGCGGAGGCCGTCCGCGCGAGTCGCGAGAAGTCGCATCGGATGAATCGATAGTCGTCAGGGCGCTGCCCACTTCGATCGCGTGGCGACCGGTTGCTCTGTACCAGCTTTTTTCAATGTTAAGCTTGCACAGTGCGAAGTAGTAAACTTCAAGGAAAACAGTTTTTACTTTTAAAAATATGAATAAAAATGAAATAATGGCAAGAAAATTGCGAAAAAAAAAGAAAATCAATGGTAACGAATGTCTGATTCCAGGAGCCCAAGAGCAGACCATTCAAGCTAATCACACAGAATTAAGACATTTTAATCCGGAATAGATTGACATTCGCAAGATAGAAGTGCATTTTGGGCAAAAGAGAAAAATCATTTAATCAATGTGTATTCCAAGATTACACGGCGTTATTGTCACAATGCTACATTGACATCTGAGCCGAAAGTATACGTTTCAGGGAACTAATCAATAGTGAAAATACAAGCTGGTCATGGGTGAATCATTAATGAAACACAAGGGTGAAATGGGCGCAAGCTGGGCAAGGGTGAAGAGAGAGCAAAGTGAATGATAAAACAAAACAAGCCAGGAAATTCACACCAGACAAATATACTCAAATTATAAGATATTGGCAGACGAGAATCCAATATATTGGATGAAACACGCCAAAACATATTTTCGAGGAAGAGGAGATACTGTAATTAATAATTCTTCTGCATCTTCTCTTTGCTGCGACCCTTGTTGACATGGCCCATCGGCTCGATCCTCGATTTTGTTAAGAGTGAAGGAAGTCAGTCGCCTCTTCTTCTCTCGTCACAAAAAGCAATAAAAATTTTAAAAAATTATAAAATAAAACTATACCAGATAAAACAAAAAATAATATAATTATTAACCGTGAATTTGTTTCAATTTTACCCAACTCTGACGAAATAATTTGAAAAAGAGGAAGTACCTTAATTACTGTGTCCCAAGAGTCAAGGGGTCAAATCCCTCCTGGAATACGGATTTTCTGGGTATATTCTACAGTTAACATTTGTATTGATATGTGATTAGAACAAAAACTTCTCCGTTACAAGAAATAGTTCTAGAAGTTGATGTAAGAACAAAATAATGGTTTACTGAGGTCAAACCGAAAGTCAAATAATTAAACCGAAAATAAAATAATTAATTCGTAATTACTAAATAATATGCCGATCTAGATAGCACAGTTTACGAACGAGTAAGCGTCTTTCTTATCCGAGGTCGTTTGTTAGGTTCCCACGTTGGGCATAACTGATTCTGTTTGTTTCTTCTTTCATAATCGGTCTTCTCTAATTCACAATTCACCTAACATCCGTAATTACTGTCACGTCTAATCGCTATTCAACTGTACGTCTACGAACAGAGCACTTCGCGTCCATATCCCCAGTAGGGTTTGATTGATTGATTTTTTCGTGTTTCCGAGCGCGTCAACTAATTTGGTCATTAGTCCCGTTTGTGTAGTGCAAGTTTTTTTCTCGGGAGATGGCGGTTATCTTCCCCCACTGGATGGCGAGATCCGGCGCCGACCTACCGTCGGCTAGTGGGGTTTCCCCCTAACCAGGACTCTCCCACCAGCGGGGCACCGCCCCAGCCGGGACAAGCTCTAAGCTCCCAACCGGTCTCCCGTAATATGTGGTAGTGTAGTGCATGTTAGGGTAAGTGTGTGTGTAAGGGGGTGAGGATAGGACAAGGAAGAGGAAGGACAGATCGCGTGCGGTCCGTGGCTCGTTCGGTAGGGTACTGCTCCGGCATTCACCTGGTGTTGATCGGAGAAACTACGGAAAACTACCGATCAGAGCAGCGGGCCACTAAAATTCTCCTCCATACAGCGACTGAATTCGACCTAGCTGAAGAGCTAGTGTCGAAAATCCTGCCGCCGTGGGGAGTGGGAACCTAGGACCTCCCGGTCAGAGGTGCTGCAGTGATATCACTTGATGCATTGAGCCACCGCTTCCAGTCCCAGTCCGGAATAAGACGTCTTGGAGTAGTACGTCCCATATCTTTCCTCTTCACAATCTGCCTTCTTATGCAGTGAAGAGGACCTATCCACAAGGGTTAAGTGGCTCCGGAGCGCTTTATCATTTCCAAGTTAATTTGTCACACTTCAGTTTTTATTTCCAAAACAAAATATTTTCAATAAGAGAAAAATCATAGGAAAACTTCGTGATTTTCACACGGCCATTTTAGGTTAGCCAAGGCGGTCCTCATTATTAACGACAGGCATCAGATAAGCAATTGAGACATTGTAAGAAGAATACTTCTGAGATAACATTTTCTCTCTGAAATTCAATGGAGTTCTTAGAGACTGTCAAACGTCTTATACGAACATATTAAAATTTATTCACATACACCTTCCTTCATAACTTGCTTTTCCAATTTAATCTTATGTTTTCCACTTTCGTTAACCCTACTACTTTCTTTGTTCCCATCTCTAGCATCTTAACAATATTTTGTCTACTTTACTTTCAGCAATATCGCTGTTTACACCTTTAAAATATTTTCTATTAACCCTATTTCCATCATGTTATCCCTCTCAGCCCAGTTTCTTTTTTCCCCATTTATTTCCCCCCCCCCTCTCTCTCTCTCTCTCTGTATCATTTCGATCTTGTCTTCTGGCCTCTCAAACCCTACTACAGCCTTCCATTACATATTCCTGTTTCTTCCACCCCTCACATACCCTACATTTCCCACCTCAGAGTCCACTTAGTTCAGATACCTTTATCTAACCATATTAGCAAATTTAAATCTCGCTATCCTTACGAACTATTTTCTTTTCTCATTCAATTCAGACATCTTCGTATTTCCAGAACCCTATTTCTTTGTAAATTCATATTATTGAAGACTTGATAACATTCTGACCAAGAATAATATCATGCCTTCCCTAACTTTAGTGTGAACAAAATTCAGAAATATATTGTTATGTTCTGTTCAGGCTATTTCAGCATTATGTGGGTTGTAACTTAATAAAAGGAACACTGTTATTTTAAAAATATATTGTATTCGCAATTAAAAATTGCAAAAGTTCATTGATTAAGTACCAAACATTTTAATGTAAATAAGCACCAAGAATACAAAAAAAAATTCAAAATTCTTCCTCCTTCCGGACGCTCTTTCAACAGGCTAATTATTTTTAAACATATATCAGAAAATGATCATTGCTGGAATTACGGCTAGTACAGTGACGTTTTACTGATTCAGACATGCTTTTGGCAGAATAAAACTCTGGCTAAATATCTGGTAAGATTGAATCTTCAGACAATTTTCGACGTAATCAGATCTCACATTCGTTCTTGCAAGAGATGATTCTAGTAACATATGAACAAGATCGTATGTATATATGTCTTATTAGCAGAGAATGGGAATAAAAGATAGCAGGTATAGTTGAGTGGTAATGTCGGGCCCAATATGAAAATGCTCAACCAACCCTGTTGGATGTAGACGTAGGACAAGTGCTCAAAGCACGCGCATTAGAAACAAAAATAACAAGAGCAGCAGAAGCAGCAGTAACATTACTTCCAAGGTATCATTTTAATAAATGACTTTCTATGACTTCTTAACTTGTCAGTATAACAATTCTTGAGATTATTCTTGAGACTTTCACATTTCAAACAAATTATTTACTACCTACAGAAACAATATTTATCCACTTTTTCGATACCAGGCACTCTCAAACAAGATTTTCTGTCTAAAAAAATAGTAATGCTTGTCCGTAGCATTAAAATAATTTCTCTAATTTACGTAAGTAGTATGCGAGAAATTAAAAATTGTATTAGACTTATCATATATAGAACTGAATTAATCCCAAAACGTCTACTGAAGTTACTTTGCCTGTCAATTGCCGTTGATTACATAGCTCCACTGCGAAAATTCATAGGTTTTCCTGGTCAATATCACAGTCCCTTCAACGAGGCACGAGGCGAACATGTGGGTGCCACAACTCCCTAGTGATGATAAATTGAAGTATGTCGTGCAACTATGTCATCAGAAACACCATTCTTGACTACCTCGACTGAAATACTCTGTCTTTTGTAACAACGAGGAGTACTTTAATAATTATGTTTGATTTCATGAATTTCCTCAATGTAATTCTTTGCACCAAAGAGTTTCGGTTATTTTCAATGTGTTTCAAACGTCAAAAAGTCACGAGTCAAAATGTATACGAAAATACAAAAAGAAAGTCGATAACTAAGTGAATTTAAAATACAAGCCTAGCAGCAAATTACGAAAGCATTTTCGTCAGTCATTGTTGTCACTTATGATTACTTCACCAATGCAAATAAATCATGAATTAACAACGTTTTTCCATAAAAAAGATAAATGAACCTTTTTTTCTTTTATAATTACAGTTCTAGAAGCACGTTCCAAGTTCTACGTTATTTTCAACAGTCGTCTAAAAAACATATTAACAAAGATGAAGATATCTTTTCTCTTAATAAACGGATACCCTCATTATTCATCTCCGATTATTGTATTCAACTGATTTTTTTCGATTTTTGTTTTCATTCTTCGCACATCCGTTTTGTGACCTTTAGACAGTTTTGGTGACAAGATTGACTGAGCTGAACAGAACACACAATACGAGGCGTTTGTATATCCTCGCTATGCAATAGAAAGTTTTGTAACGATGCGCGATAAAACGGCAAATTTTCGACAAAAATCTCTTATAACAGGATCCTGATAACGAAAAAGTGGATAAATCCAGTTCCTAAATTTAGAAACAATCCTCCATCACGTGGTGAAGCCAGAATTCATGTTTTGTGGGTCATTGATAGCGAAAAGTCGATTGACTGCAAAACATCCGTCTTTCTGTGAAAAATGCTAGCAGCTAAACTGTTCAGCCGATTTCCCCAAAATTTATATTCCCCAATTGATCTGGCTGATGCCACGGCCCCTTGAATTTAAAACTGATATTTCAATTTTGGAGGGGACTTTTCATGAAGCCCGTGGGACATTTTCTAAATTTTCAAAAAAATGCCTCCATTATTTCGATTAAATTGTGTTGTTGGATAGTGTAAAGGACATTTAAAAGAATGGTGCAGGTCTCATGTTCCTTGAAAACTGATTTTTCCAAAAGTTTAAAAATTAAAATTTTTCGGTTTCTTCCTACAATTAACCTATTAAAGTTAGAGAATGTTTTCCTTAATGAAATCCGTTCTTCAGAAATAGATTTTGAAATAAGATCATGTAGAATTTTTCGAAAATTTGAATACTTTTCGCGTAATTTTGCGAGAAAGTACGTGCTGTTTTAGTAACACTAGATAACTACTGGGCGAGCAACTTTCAGTAATTTCTCTCTCGGGAATTCGAAATCACTAATCTACAGAGAGGAAACAATTGAAATTAAAAAATAATTCAAGCAAGCATTTGCAGATTCAAGGACGGAGGAATTTGAAGACCTTGTTTCCAAAGAGCTGAATCTCTATTTCCATTTGTTTTCTAGTTTTACGTGGCCATATGACGTTTATGGTGCTTTTCCCTCTAAGATACTTCCCTATCATGCTGCCAAATATTGTGTTCAAAAACTGTTTACTCTCTGTTAAACGTGATTCCGAATCATATCTTGAACTCTAAGGCTGAATTTGATGCCTTTCCTCTCCTAAAAATGTGCACTTCTGGAAAATTTGTCAATTTTGAAATAAGCAAATTCAGTTTTTGGAGATTTAAAAATGTAATTGTAGTAAAAATGTAAAGGTAGGGCAAAGAAGTAGAAATAAGAGGAGGAGAATATGACTCCAAGGAATGAAATGTTGAGAAAAAAATATCAAGATGGGAAAAGTATGTAACTTAATTTGAAATATAAATTGAAAGGAAGATAAATTTAAGGACAAGAATGGAAGAGAATAAATATTAACGAATGTGGAGGAAAAGGGTGAGAGAAATGAGCAACGAATAAAAAACGGTAATAAAAAGAGAGTCGAGTGCAATGAAAAGGAACTGATAACTGATGAGAACAAAAATAGCTGTAATAAAAAGCAAGCGAATTCGAGTGTCCTGCGACACGTTTGCAGTCATAGTCAACATACGGACAATAAGTAAACTTGACACCTCTTTACGCTCGCGAGTTCTGCGTTGAAGAATCATTACGAACTTTTAAATAAACTAAGTAGTAAATTACATGAAGGAAAGATAAATAAATTGAAATGGAGCAAGAAACAAACAAAATAGATATTCAACAAAAGAAAAGAACAAGAAAAATACAAATGAAGTACAGAAAGAGCAAAGAAGAGCAAGTGAAGAGTAATAAAGGAGTCAAAAAGCACAGGAAGTAAGTCAAATTAATGCAAAAACGTCAGAACGACAAAGAAGAGAGGCATACAAGGGCAGAAAAACACTCGAATAAGAGAGAAGAAAACAAGAGTGACGTATGAGCAGCACACACTTCGCGGTGTCGCGTCGCGTTCGTGAATTCTGGCTCCTTAAAATCAACAGGCACTCCAAAATGAATTAAGCAGAAGGGAATTTTAAAAATGAATTGCACAAAAATAAAGTGTCGAGAAGAAAAAGATAAGATTTACATCTAATGTAAAAATTAGCGTATGAAAAAAACATGATTAAGAACAGCAGGACAAACGCACACCAAGGTATTAATAAGGTGAAACGGAACTGAAAGAGGAGTAGCGAGAAATAAATATTATATAGAGGAAGAAACGGGAAAATAAATTAACCGAGAAGGCTTGCGGCAAGCCGAACGCCACACACAGGCAACGAACAAAATTGTCGCGGCACTTTCATTCCAGCGAATTCCTTCTCTAAAAATCAACGCTTGCTCGGAAATGCTCCGCGAATGACGCGGCAACGAAAGCACACATACACATACACACAAACACACACACACAACACAGACTTCTAAATGGGCGACGATCGCGTAGCGCACGTATCGAATTTCGAAAATGCTATTGGCGGATTAATTCTCTCGATGGATGTTATGCGAGCGCTATATCGGATTTCATCGTGGGAACGCAGCTCCAATGTTCTAAATGAATATGAGGGCGTTCGCTGTAAATGAAAGAATTTCGAGTGGATTCATACATGATGCAAGCTCATATATGCATATATCTGTGTGATATGCGTTCGTTTCCGTTCCAGCCTCGGCGTTTCGAATGAAATTATATCGATATAACTAATATCGCATGCGTTCCCCTTTCGTTGTTGACATCGTCCAACGGGTTGGAGATTATCTCCGAGTTAGTACACGATGTTTTAATTGGGCTTAGTAGCACCAATTAAAACTTGTGCATTTCAAAATTTAAAAATATTTTTGATTTTATGAGGAATTTTATGGAATTAATTGAATGTGTTCAGGAATGGTCTTGCTAAAAATTGAGAAGATATTTTGAAATCAAATTATTTTTGAGTTGATTTATTTTGTCACAGAAGAATAAAAACTGTGTGTGCCTTCGAAAGAAGATTAAAACTTACTTACTTGTCTAAGAATGCTCTTCAATCATAATCAAGTGCACTGGTGGAATGTTAGCCTCATCTTCAATAACAATATGTCACAAAATGTAAATGATTGAGTACACAACACATTTCCCAAGACGAGTTAGTACCATCTTGTTTCGTATCAGTAATGTAAATGAACCCCTTAGGAAAATGTGTTTCCTGAAAATATGACTCACTAAATTGATGTATTAGCTCGAGAAAGAGGCAGAATCATAGTATTCCCTAATATACAAACACACGAAAACAGTGTGATGTTTAGAACACTTTTAATATGAGAATACCAAGTGAGATATTATAAGAATGTGGAAAACTCTAAACTGTAGTTTCTAAGAAATAACCTAGACAGGTTTACATAAAAAACTTAAGAAATCATTAGAATACATTTGGTATTAGAACAAAATCGATAATGCAAAAATAATCACACAACTCCGTCAACTGTGATACTACGATTATTATGGTAGTACAAAATATTGAAAATATAAAAAACAACTATGGCTGCATCAATAGGATTTCTGTTGATAGTTTTCATCAATATTTAGTTTAAAGTCAAAACTATTGCATTAAAAACAATGAAATTTTTACTTTTCTTTATAATTGAAATGCACACCATGTTAGGTGATTTTCCCTAATTGATAAAGGGTCTAATTTAATTTTATTTCCATCGCCACAACTTCAGTTTGGTAAAATGGTATTGTTTTAAACGCACGCATTATAATTGTTTTAATATGCATTGTTTTAAAACATCTGTATCGGTAATTCTTACTACCGGTTTTTGTTTATTTCACGCTAAAAAAATTAAATACATTTCGTTATGTTCTCCTCTTCTATTTATTCATCGTTTGAGAAAAAGCGGGCACGTTCTGCTGTCTCCCGATTTTCCAAACCTTCCACCTACTATAAAATCAGATTCCATGAAAACTAACGGGAGTTTAGTTGTCCAAATGACAAACAGACCCCGGGCTGGCACCTTCAAAACACTTAGTCGCAGACACATTTTGCTGAAAGTAAAATTATATTACAGTCGTTGACTCCTTGTAGAACCTTCATTCCCCTACTAAAAGTAAATGAACGTGCAGTTAAAATTTCAAAATTTAATCCTAGAGAAGTCGAAAAGAGAGATTTAAGAAAATTCTCAAATTCAACAAAAAGCAAAAGAAGAATTTCACCTCCGGCGAGGAATCAAACGATATGTCCTCTGGTTCTTCAGAATTGGAAGCTTTACCAGGGATATCTTTCAGGTGAAGAAGACGCGGAACGCAGGTTTTGCCGTGTATACTTTTCAGAGGACTATAGGAGAACTATGCGTGATGTGCTTAATGTGTTCATTTTGAGCTCATGTAGAATGTACGTCGCCGGAAAAAGATGCTTATGTTCGTGACTTTTTGTCGCACTTGAATATACAGACTATTTGTGAAACATAAGAAAATTTCTTATATACAAGCTGTTAAACTTATACTATTGTAAAATTATACTGAGTTCAATCTATTTGCAGTTTTTTTTCATTTATTTCTACCCATTTCTTAATACCTTTGCGGGGGGGCACACATTAGGAAACCTTTTTTAAAAAAACCTCAAAATGTAATGTTTACGTAATGTTTTGCGGTGTATACTTTTCAGAAGACGAGAGGAAAACTATGGGTGATGTACCTAATGTATTAATTTTGAGCTCATATAGAATGTACCTCACCGGAAAAAGATGCTTATGTAAGTGATTTTTTAGCATTTTAATATACAGATTATTTGTGAGACATAAGACAATTTATTATATACAAGCTGTTAATCTTCTAGTTTTGTAAAATTATACTGAGTTCAATCTATTTGCGTTTTTTTTTCATTTATTTCTACCCATTTCTTAATACATTTGCGGGGGGCTCACATTAGGAAACCTTTTTTTAAAACCCTCAAAATGTAAATGTTTACGAATAAATGGGTGTGTCCGTCGGCCACGCAGGCGGCACGACGCGCTCTGGCGACGAGGCTGCGCCCACGCACGTCACGTGACGAGCTCCCACGCAGCAGCTGCGGGAAATGCGCAGCGGTCGGCGGAGGCCGGAGGGGAAGGGCGCTGTTGCAGGAAGACTTGCGGCACGAAGGGCCCTCGCGCTGTCCGATGGACACGCTGACCTAGATGCAGATTCAGCCCTGAATAGCGCCTCACGCACTCGGTTTCGATCGTGCTCGGCGACGAGGCCGCTACGGCCGAGAAGGCTAGATCCGGCACTCCGTTACCGCCAACGAACAATACTGGTACTGTGGTAGGGGTGCGCCCTTTGCGTTGGTGGATAATTAACGCATCTCGTGACATCTTTGTCAACATATTAGTTTTATTAAGATAGTCGGCTTTCGACGGCTTTGCCGTCATCGTCAGTCTCGCTGCTTTTGGAAAAAGTCGGTAGACTGTGCTTAATAAAACTAATATGATGACGAAGATGACCTCTTTTATTTCTTCGCATAAGAACGTCAACAACACCACATCAGAATTCCCACAATTCTCCTGACCCCGTTTATCGCTAAAGCATACATATTAAACACCTGAAAATGCCGGTTTTTTCTTCCAATTTCAATCCAGGTGGTAACATAACTAGTTGTGCAAACTATTGTGCATGCTCTACGTTGACAACTGAATTACAATTTGATCGCACGAGGCGCGTTCCAAACCTCTGGATAGTTGTGCAATTGAAACTACGCTAGCATAGAAGATGTCACTTTAAAAAAACGTTCTAAATTATTTTCTTGTAATTAAAATTGTGTATTAAATTATTTTCTCCTTTGTAACGGGGTTCATTTTGCATTTCACAGACAAAACGCATCGAATATACCGAAAAACTGCACACAGCGTACGCTTCGGCAACACTGTTGAGAACAGCCGACAAGGAATGATACCGACAGTTCGGGTCCTTCACAGGGGCGATAGATTTCACGGACATAAACGGAGCGTGCTCGCCCTCCGCGACTGCAAAAACAAGCCAGTGGGAACGATTGATAATACACTTTTTCCATCTCCTGATATGTTCCTCAACGCTTCCCGCCATCGCACGAGTTATTTCCCCTTCAGTACGCCGAATTCATTAAAGAAAGTCAATAACCAAATTTTGGGTTTTTCTGAACCGCGTGCAAAATGATATTTCCTTTCCACTGGAGACTGAAGGACAGAGAAGTCGTCGGACATGGTTTGCTAGCCCTTCGTCAACGCCAAGTTCGAAGTGCACTGCAAACTTGTGTTCAATTACAACTTCATTTCTCTCACCAAGACGATTTAGATTGTTTTCAAACGGATAAGCAACTTGCTATCAAATTTCTCAATATCCGTACGAATACTTTACGTCTAAACACGAATTCATAATCAAAGGCCACCCTGAAATAAGACGCGAATCTTGATAACATAAAACACTTCTCAAATATATAACACATGACCATGCCGGCTAGCAATATGGCTTATCACTACCAGATAAAGTCCGTCAAGAGTTCATTAGAAAGTGTTCAATAATTTACATTTGTGTTAAATCATATGTAAGAATTGGATCAATTTTGAATTTCAAGTACTTTTTGTAACAAAAAAAACAGATATACATACCTTTTAAATGTGAAAAACTTATTTCTCTTCTCTACATTAACCATGATATTGTCCGATAAATCTATCTTATTTCTTTTCCAATTCGAATGTATCTCAAGTTTGCTGAGATGTGTCGAGACAAAAAATAACGAGAAAGGAAATGTTTAGTTTTATACGTTTTTATCGTTCCTTCGCGTCAAGTAAAGAAAAATATGATATGGAAACAGTTGCAGCGTTGACCAGTCACTTTTCTAATATCAGAAAACAATGACAAACCTAATGAATTCTACGTAGTAAAGCAATTCAACCATTTTATCGGAATAAATCTCAATTATTTACGAAAGTTTGCACTCTAATAACAGAATACTACAATAAAGCATTATGTACAGTATGACTCGGTACATGCGGTCATTACGAGATTTTCTTCCCTCCCCCATTCACCGCTGTTCGCGCTCGTAAATTGTAAAGGTCGCGTTCGAAATCCATTAATCACGCGCTGGGTCATTTACGTCACTGAACACTGCATATCTATGAGTTTCCTTGTTGACGGTTTATTGAAGTAATCTAAACATTTCAAAAGCTCATTACATTTACCTTCATCCCTCATTCTGTTACAATTTAATAAGTTCTGTTATTCAATTTTCATTCTCCCACTTACATCAAGGCACAATTTAAAGGGAAGTGTTATACTCTTTTTATTTATCATGTTCTTTATATTACTATTAACTTGAATCGAAAACTTGACACGTTCGATATTAAAATATAAATGTTAGTATACCTGGGGAAAAATTAATGGATTGAAACGTAACTCTCAACAAACGGCTTACTGCAATTAAATCCAGAGGTTTTTTCTACATGAAATTAAACGAGATAATACACACGCCCTCCACTTGGTAGTAAGGCAAGACACAAATCGATTAACCAAGCTACGTGTGCGCGTGTACACCTGCGCGTGCCAGCGTGACCTTGTGTATAAGTGAGAGTATAAAAGGGCGTGTGTGTGTGTGTGTGTGTGTGTGTGTGTGTTATGTGCACGTGAATATATACTTGCGGATATCTGTAGCACGAGTTCGTGTGACAGAAATGCGTGTGTGCACATGTTGCAAATGGCCGAGCACGTATACGTGATATGTGGTATGGAGTGTGCTACGATACGTGGTGTGATGTGATGTGATGTGGTGGGCTCGTGGGTGGTTGTGCGGTGCTGTAGTGGTGTGGTATGGTGGTGCATGGTGTGGTATGGTGGTGCATGGTGTGGTATGGTGGTGCATGGTGTGGTATGGTGGTGTGGGGATGTGAAACTTGATGTGATGTAGTGGTATGCATGGTGTGCAATGAGTCTGCATGTGTGTCTACAAGAGAGAGAAAGAGAAATGGCCAGAAAAAGAAAGAACAATAGAAAGATAATAAAGTGTATTTGCATGGATTTACAGAAGAGTGCATGTGGGCACTTTCGTGCGCCTGTGCATTCGAGCGGGTAATAGGTAACTTGAGTTGAGCTGCTCAAGTGTGAGGGCCACTGGCGTGGACAAGCGCTGTCTGCAGGTATATACAGGTGCATACACGCAGGTATGCAAACGAGCCCCGCACCAGCCTACTCGCCCCGCCCCGCCCCGCGCCGCCGAGGGCGCAGCTAATGGGCGGTCGGTGTCGCCCACGCCCCACACCCGCACCCGCTCCCTCGACCCTCGACCTCCGCAACATCGATCCACCCACGGAGGATCGAGCGGACGCCGGACGCCATCTTGCGGTCGACGCGCGATACCGGTAATCACAGGAGACAAAGATTTGCCGGGACTCCACACTGGAGGCGAATCCTCGCCTGTCCCGCACAGTGCCCTACTCGTAATTCCTCGCGTGAGTAAACTGGCGATTTGGTACCAACGGAACAGATAGGATGAACACAAATGCGACGTGTGAAATACGTGAATGATGGAGACTGAGATATAAGCAAGGGAATATCAAGAGAAACTATTTTCAAAGTATTGTCAACATTTTTTACATTTATGCTTCAAACAACACTGATGATGTAGCAACTGTGATCACTTCTCAAATTCATTCTAAGGCACTGCCTTCAGTCATGTGATCCATGAATATTTGCCTACCATCTGGGAATGTTGTGCCATTCTCCTTGCATCATGGAATGCTCGAACGCTGAATGACAGCCCCTTGGACGTACGTTGAAGTAAAGATATAGACGAAGTTCGTATGTAAACATCAATAGCATCGAGCATTGTATACCAATACACACAGCAGGTTCATGAGTTCGTTGTGAAAACAGAGCACTGGAGAACACGTACTCAACGCTAGGAGTTTGACAGGTGTTCACGCTCTTGAGTTATTGCCGTTTAGTATGCAAGACGTCCTTCTGGAACGCAGTTAGCTCGATATGTATCTCTCTCCAATCTCGGCGAATGCGTTACTGACGACGGTGGGGCCAATACAAAGAAGAAAAGGTACTTTATTCGGGTGAAGAAATCTTCACCTGCTCCTTATAGAATTACACACGTGATATGTAACATAACTAAAATTGTGATTTCTTAGAAACGTGTTAAAAAACCATCAATCTTATCAAGTCTTTTGTAAAGATAGTAATGTTCTTAGTGCCAATAATTTAAGTATCACTTTTATACGCATCACCATATGCATAGCAGCAATGTGGCGGATTTTTGCTTTGTGTTTCATAAACGTAGTAACAATTTTGCATCCGCAATTATTTTATCCATAACCAAAAAGTGTTGATCGCTTTAAATAATTTCGTCTTACAATAAATGAGTTATTATTTACTTTACAGTCCCTAGCACAAGACTGCACGAAGATTTGTCATTCAACTTTCTCTCATACAAATCATCCGATTCTACCATGATCACCGAAAATGCAATGAAGAAATAATAGAATGTATGGAAGTCAATAGTAAAATAAATTAAGGGCTAATACATTAGGTAAACATTTTTTGTTCTCTACAAGTTAATGAACTAATGTTCAACATTTCAATATCCTCATATCTCCATCAGTTAACACCGAATAGAGAAAGCAGTTAAAATAGATACAGTTTCAGTCACAGTGTATGTGATTTGCTAAACAGGAGAAGCTGGAGAATAAGAGCATTAACTGATAATGAAAAAATCGGACAAAAACTTAAAATTCTCCGCATTATGTTGCTGACAAAGATATCTTTCCTTCTGAAAAGTCAAAACACTTACCCCAGAAACATTTGACTTTTTGTTCTCTTACAGCTTTATAATCATTCAACAGCAAGTGTGGTGATTACAAGACGTCGTACCCATACTGTGACATAACTTCAACCTTCAATCACCATGTTTGCGCCTCTCAATAGGCTTCTACCCGTGACAAAACTCGTGTTGAGATTCTACAGATTAAAATGATCAGATTGGCGCGAAACGGTGTCCGTCATCAGTCTCATAGCTCGTTCGCTTCACGAAGTCAAGCGCTAGCGTCTCGAGATGGCAATTAAGCCACTTCCCTTCGGAAATCCAAGTTGATCGTATCAGAAGGTTATGCAATTTTAATGCGACCTCAAAGTCATGAGTGATAAATGAATGGCCTGTTAGCTGAAAAGAGCTGTTGAAAACATCCAGAAAAGATATTTACTGTATCTAGCTACGAAGGTGACATTGTATCAACAGTATGGATCTAATGACAATAAAAAATTACATTTTTATTAGTCGTTAATTATTTGGGAATTTACACTTGCATGATAAATTCGAAGCAATAAATGAAAATGAGTATCATTTTATAATGTTCTCATTATGTAACATTTTCAAAGTGAATACATCATCAGTCATTTATGATTAATTACTCATATTGTCAACGTCATAATTTCTCGGAGAAAAACTATTTGTAATGAGGGTAATTATGTCATAATGAATTTCTACAGCAAGAGAAGACGTAGTACATCTTTTAGTAAGCCATTTATTTGTTCTTTTACTGAGTCTTTAAAAAGCAAAAGAAATCGGAAATGCAGCTGAGAGTTGAGCATTACATAATTATTTTTCTTGTGATTTTCTTGAGGTAAGATTATGAAAAGAAATTAATATATCGTTAAGAAGTTATAAAGTATAATTTATTTACTATATAAATAATTGACGCCAAATTGATTTTGTCGAAGTACTCAGAGCTGTAGATACATATTTCAAACCTATTACGGCCATCAGAAATAAAAAAAGGAAACCTCCATACCAGGGATGTTCTAAAACAACACTGTATTACACATGTATTTCCTTCAATATAAAATTGTTGCAGAGATTCAAATTCCTAGAAGAGCCTGAAATTATTTCTTAACACCTACTCTTCAGGATTTTTTTGAAGATATCTGGATTTAGTCATTCTTTTGCAAGAAATCTTTGGAAAACATTACTACGAGTACCATACACAACAAAGTACCAATTTTCCAACTGTCTTGCGTGATAATTGGAATATTCGAGTATGAGAGAAGATATTCAATTGTCTGTCAACGCCCTATACCTAGAAACAGTACTCAAATACACATAGCCGTTATCGTGTTGTGACTTGAAACCGCCCTTCGTGATTTGGTCCACACTCTGGACGTTGTTTTGCTGAATGACTTTTCCTTTTGCTGATACGAAATGAACAACATATAAACACGTACGAGAGAAAGAAAGAAAGAGAGAGAGAGAGAGAGCGGGAGAGAGGTAGGAAGAGATTAATACAGCAAAAGGGCAGTTAGTAAAACTATTAAGGCAGTCACAACGAAAAAAGAAAAATAAATTGAACTATTGAGTAAAATATGAAAACAAAACAGAAACATACAAAAGAGGAAACTAAATAGAATGAGAGAAAGGAAGAAACAAGAGGAAGAAAAAAGAGATGTGAAAAAATAAATAATGAGTGAATTTTAAAACGGAAACAAGATGTAAAAAAGAATAGGAAGATTAATTAAATTAAAACAGAAAGGAAAGTCGAAAATGACGAAATCGGTAAGAAGGAAAATACAAAGGAAGAAGAGAAGAAAAGAAAATGCAGGCACAGGTGTGGTCCCGCTTCGAAAAGGCAATTCCAAACGCAGAAGCAGCAGCAAACTGTCCGAGTGTGGATGACGTCACCATGGGCGACTTCTCGCGCGGAGGGGTGGGGCTGAGCGCGGGGAGGGCGCGCCCCGCGGCGAGCACTCACACTATCATGTGGTAGATGATGGCGGGCCACCCGCGCGGCCGCTCCAGGAAGTTGTAGACGCGGCTCTGCAGGCGGCGGTAGCGCGCGTCCCGCCGACTGGCCCGGTAGTTGAGCGGCTTCCCCAGGAGACTCATGCGGGGCTGCGCTAACCGGCCGCGCCTCTGCCGACGCTCCGTGGACGTCAGGCTGCCAAGCACACAAGCACACGGCTCGTCACAAGGAGAGCACACACAGTTGCGTTACGGTACACAACAGACATCAGAACTAAAGAATAGGTGACGCCTTTGCCGAAGCTCCGTGGAAGTCAGGCTGCCAAGCACACAAGCACACGGCTCGTCACAAGGAGAGCGCACACAGTTGCGTTACAGTACACAACAGACATCAGAACAAAAGAATAGGTGGCGTCTCTGCCGACGCTCCGTGGACGTCAGGCTGCCAAGCACACAAGCACACGGCTCGTCACAAGGAGAGCACACACAGTTGCGTTACGGTACACAACAGACATCAGAACTAAAGAATACGTGGCGCCTCTGCCGACGGTCCGTGGACGTCAGGCTGCCAAGCACACAAGCACACGGCTCGTCACAAGGAGAGCACACACAGTTGCGTTACAGTACACAACAGACATCAGAACAAAAGAATGGGTGGCGCCTCTGCCGACGCTCCGTGGACGTCAGGCTGCCAAGCACACAAGCACACGGCTCGTCTGGAGAGCACACACAGTTGCGTTACGGTACACACAGACATCAGAACAAAAGAATAGGTGGCGCTCTGCCGACGCTCCGTGGACGTCAGGCTGCCAAGCACACAAGCACACGGCTCGTCACAAGGAGAGCACACACAGTTGCGTTACGGTACACAACAGACATCAGAACTAAAGAATACGTGGCGCCTCTGCCGACGGTCCGTGGACGTCAGGCTGCCAAGCACACAAGCACACGGCTCGTCACAAGGAGAGCACACACAGTTGCGTTACAGTACACAACAGACATCAGAACAAAAGAATAGGTGGCGCCTCTGCCGACGCTCCGTGGACGTCAGGCTGCCAAGCACACAAGCACACGGCTCGTCACAAGGAGAGCACACACAGTTGCGTTACGGTACACAACAGACATCAGAACTAAAGAATAGGTGCGCCTCTGCCGAGCTCCGTGGAAGTCAGGCTGCCAAGCACACAAGCACACGGCTCGTCACAAGGAGAGCGCACACAGTTGCGTTACGGTTCACAACAGACATCAGAACTAAAGAATAGGTGACGCCTTTGCCGAAGCTCCGTGGAAGTCAGGCTGCCAAGCACACAAGCACACGGCTCGTCACAAGGAGAGCGCACACAGTTGCGTTACAGTACACAACAGACATCAGAACAAAAGAATAGGTGGCGTCTCTGCCGACGCTCCGTGGACGTCAGGCTGCCAAGCACACAAGCACACGGCTCGTCACAAGGAGAGCACACACAGTTGCGTTACGGTACACAACAGACATCAGAACAAAAGAATAGGTGGCGCCTCTGCCAACGCTCCGTGGACGTCAGGCTGCGAAGCACACAAGCACACGGCTCGTCACAAGGAGAGCACACACAGTTGCATTGCGACACACTTCAGATAAGAAGAACAAAAAGACGAGACATCAACAGTCACATACAACAGCAGTCAGTTGCATCCTGATTATACTTTAAATACTTCTACTTGAACAAATAATTCGACACTGGAAGAAATTATTCAAATAATTTTACATTCCAAGGAACGGTTTTGAGATACATTTCTCAAGACACCTTACTTGTTTTAAACTCAAAAGTGTCTGAGGTTAACTGTATAATATATTTCTTATACGATTATTATGTCTATTTCGTTGACTAAGATTTTTAAAGCTTTTTCTCGTATACATACGAATACACGGAGTAATATACGTAGAATAGAGAAATTTATGTAATGCTGCGGAAAATCAATTTCCAGATTTTAACGGAAATACACGTTTTGGGGTTCCCTGATACCGAAAAAGTTATTATTTCCAGCGATTTGTAAACATTATTGCATTTGTGAGTGGATGTGCTTCAAATGACTTTAAATGAAGTTTTTGGATAACTCAATAGATTCTTATAAAAAGAGCTTCACATTTTGCATTTACAGTAACTCTTAAATTTTATTTCCTTAAAACCAAATGTATGTCTTTCAAATAAAATTGGTACATAAAACGAGGTTTTACTCTTTTTTAATTTTCTTAATGTAATATTTCGTTTCTCCGATTAGGAAACCGAAAAATTAAGAAAATGTGAAAAAAACGTACTTTGAGGGCGATGGATGGCAGTTAGCAAGAGAATGGGGTAATACCGTAAAGCCAATCCACACCAAGGAAATTAGAAAACTTTACTACGAAGAAGTCTGTGCCATTCTGTAGCACCTCTGGTTGTTACATGCAAAAAATAATTATTCGATAAAATGAACATACGTTTTGCATGTAACTCATTACACAAATTTTTAAACCGCCACCCGTGAATTATTTCTTTGTAGCTGACCACTATTTGTGTGAATTTAAATCAGATTCAATTTCATGAATTGCGATGAAAACGTCCCAAATTTCATGATGACTTGTGGTCAATAAGTTGTCTAATATTTTTCGAGAGAAAATGCGTCAAGTATCTCATATAGTAAGATTTTTGCAAAATCCATCACACACTCAGATTCATTTATACAACAATATGTGTAATATCTAACAAATTAAAACTAATAGATTAACAAATATCTGGTTTTGAGCACAGTTATGTAACAGAATGTATTTTTCATAAATGACATACATATTATACAAAAATAAAATTTTTCATTTTTCAAAATCGCTGTTAAAAATATGAAAAAATGTCTAACGTTACCAGGTGACATATCACCCTCCCTATCGTTTGTAACCGCCTGGGCCCAGTATATGCCGCCCCCTTTATTTGAATTTATATAATAATCCCTAAAACCTCGTTCCACTCAGATCTTATCACGCGACTTTCCGCTTCTCGTCGCTACGATCTACGATTTTACGTTGGCCGCTGCATGCTGCAACATGCTCCGGCCGGCCTCATTTCGCTCTTTCACCTGTTCCGCTCTGCCATGCTCGTATCCTCGGCGTACCGTCTCAACATGTCAGGTGAGACCCCGGTGCTCCCCGCCACGTCATATCCCCGCTCCGTTTTTGCCCACCACGGCACACTCCGCTCCGATTCTCTCCGCCACGTCACGCCCCCCTCCATTCTCCCCATCATGACACGCTCCACGACGGGTATAGTAAGCTGCTTCTTCCTATCCCAAGCTCTCATTTTCCCTCCAGGCTCGCCTGCTCCGCTCCGCTCTCCTCCGCTCCGCTCTCCTCCCTTCCGCTCTCCTCCCTTCCGCTCTCCTCCCTTCCGCTCTCCTCCGCTCCACTCTCTTTCCTTCCGCTCTCCTCCGCTCCACTCTCTTTCCTTCCGCTCTCCTCCGCTCCACTCTTTTCCTTCCGCTCTCCTCCACTCCGCTCTCTTTCCTTCCGCTCTCCTCCGCTCCGCTCTCTTTCCTTCCGCTCTCCTCCGCTCCGCTCTCTCCCTTTCCCTTCCGCTCTCTTTCCTTCCACTCTCCTCCACTCCGCTCTCTTTCCTTCCGCTCTCCTCCACTCCGCTCTCTTTCCTTACGCTCTCCTCCACTCCGCTCTCTTTCCTTCCGCTCTCCTCCGCTCCGCTCTCTTTCCTTCCACTCTCCTCCACTCCGCTCTCATTCCTTCCGCTCTCCTCCGCTCCACTCTCTTTCCTTCCGCTCTCCTCCGCTCCGCTCTCTTTCCTTCCGCTCTCCTCCGCTCCGCTCTTTCCTTCCGCTCTCCTCCGCTCCGCTCTTTCCTTCCGCTCTCCTCCGCTCCGCTCTTTCCTTCCGCTCTTCTCCGCTCCGCTGCGTCCTGCTCTGTCTTTCGACGCGCAGCTCCGCCTGCACGGCGGGGACCCCGCGGGCTCTCCGCGCCGCCCGCGTGTCATTTATTTACTCAGCAAACAAATACGCTTAACGCAACCCGCGCACGCTCACAATTAACCAAGCGTGCTCCTCTTGTGAAGTTCCCACGAGCGTGAATTAATAATAAGTAAACGAGGCGAGACAAGGAGGGCGGTGTCACAGACTCTCGTTCGTATTTATTCAGAGCCTGTGCAAAAACACGCTACGGCGCAGACGGAGAATATACTAGCTCTCGGAAATGTACCATAGTTTACGTCGTTAGAAAGGATGCAGTAAGTTACGGTTTTTTTATTACTTTGTGATCTAGAAGAATTACACTGAAACCCTTATTAAAGGTTCTAATAATTGATATCACAATCGAAACAAATGAAAAGCGGAATATCTTAATAAAATGATCGTTGTGTGAAATACTCTTTTCCAATCACCCTGCACACAGAAGTAATTTTGTACACAGAATGGGTCATTTAATAAATACCATCCCCTTGCTCATAATACTAGCAATAAATAATTTCTTTACGGTTTTGACCTCAGAAACACGTATCATGATTTTGCTTTGTAATTTTTCTATATCGTTACAGCATACGTTTATTTCCAGACGTTTCGGCGCATTTTCAAGTCTCGAAAATCTGTTGAAAACTCGGGAGGTTATCATTTGCAAACAATTCTGTCGGTCGGCAATTCTGTCGTCAGTACTCTGCAATTTTGTTGGCAGGCTCACTGTAAGGCTTGCACGGTTTCGCAAGGCAATGTTTCATTCCGATTCCTACTATTCACAAATTCTTGTTTTAGTCTTTTTTATTACAAGAAATTATATTTTCTACGTCGATACTTAGATATATTTTCATCATTATGGCCCTCTTCACGCATCTTTACGTTGTAGAAGAAGACTTGTAAAGAAACTGCTCAGCAGTAACTAAGCGTTTCTCAACCAAAAGGGATAAAAACATTTGCTATTTTTTATTCAACGAATATTTACAATCTATTTCTTAGGACAAATAAACAGTACAACAACAAAGGGAGATCTAAAGATTGCTAATTTAACTGAGGGGAAGACTGTGTTTTTCCATCTCATTCTTTATGAAGAATGGAAAGGACGTCAGAACCGAAAAGTATGACAGAAAATTCTTTGAAGAACCTTGCAAAAATATATCGACACAAGGAAGGTATAACAACTTCCAAAATTCAGGAATAATATAAAATAATTTATATAAATTAATATTATCAAATAAAATGTTAATTTTCCAGAATATAATTCGGCTTTTAATTTGGATTTATTTTTCGACCAATAGCAACGCAGTATATCTTTATACCGAGTGTTGGACCACCCTCGTAAACTTCTAAAGAGTTCACAATATTGCTATGCAAGGCTTAACCATACGGAATCGTTGGAGAAGTAATATGCTCTGGAGATGACCTTCGTGGAGGTGGCCTTCGCGACGCGGACACTGCAGCGGGGAGGGAGAGATTGGAAGGAGAGACAGCGAGGGCTAATTATCGGTATCAAACATTTTTAACTTCTCGTCAATATAAGAGCATACGGAGGAATAAATACAATAAAGAGAAAGTATTGTAATGCTAAAATCGTGATTTTTTTCAATGTCCCTCCCTCCGTTCCCTTCATTATTTAGTTATGACGAATATGGCTGGATGCCTCGCCACTGAAAGATGTGAAGACAATGCAAAGTGCAGAGGTCACTAGTACTAACAGAACTGCTATGAGAGTATACCCCCCTAACAAAATCCAAAGAACTAACAAAGTCTTATAACTCTTGCATACGTTTACCATCATAACAAAGAAAAACACTTCAAAAATTTCTCTTTCAATTTTGAAAGATACTGATACAGCTTAGTGGAGGTTAGAGGCCAATGCAATTCAGCAATTTTTAACTTTATATTTTTATAATATTGTTGAACTGAGGAACCGATTCACTATTGCAATAAACTTGGAAAATTAAGTAAATAATGGTCCGGCAAGTTAATATAATTGACGCCAAGACATTCAGAAATAATTTACACTGATTATTAAACTGATATATCATTCCCAAATATATATTTTATTCGCTGTGCCCAAATGAACCCCTTGTCAAGTTTACGTCTTAATATTAATATTTTAGCTAATGAACTAAAATACAATTTCGAGTGTAGAGTAATATATTAAATAAAACTTAATATCATGTTGTACAACTCGTATCATTCTGGATCAACACTATTAAATTGGACACATCCACAATTGCTTCACATAGCCTCCAGTCGAAATGGCAGTAAAGACGTCCCGACGTCATGCACGTGCCAATGTCATCGGAATGGCATACGGAAATGCTCAAATGATTTTTCCTTTTATAAATGGCAGAAAGTGCGGATCGACCCGTCTCCTCCGTGAAGGCCTATAGCGCGCATCCGTACGGGATGCAATGAAATCAATTTTTGAAAAATCCCGTCCACTTGAGAGAGAAACTTGTTCTCATACTGAAATATTTACTAAAATAAATACCTTTTTATTACGAAATTTGAACATCGATAACCGCAAAATGCAGAGGTCATAAGTAGGGAACGAATTTCCATGTAATTACAAGTTTTTACAGGAGCGAGATATTTGCATTCAATAACTTTTTAAGAGTTTGAAGAGATTCTGAATGAATTCGAGCTACTTCTATTTTACATATTTTGGTATAATTACATATTTTTACATATTTTACCCACTACTACACATTTTATATTTAATATATTTATACGTCGAAACGGAATATTTCAGATGCACGTTTGAATATGCTAAGGAATCATCTTTCTTAAAAATCAAATGATTTGCTGCTGGGCTTCTATGACCACCATATCATCGCCATAATTATCAACCCCCCTCCCTCTTACTGCGTACTCTGAGTCAAGAATGAGTGGATTTCTGTGAACAAAAGTAATTTCAACAACGATTTTGCTCATATTTCGAACTGCAAATTCGTTACTCTATCGAAAACTAACAAATATTTTTTTACAGAAAATTGTCTTACGCATTGTGCGATTGGGAGGGGGGGGGGGATTTTCCTTTAATTTCCTTCCCCGCGATCCATCCTTGGCTACACGGTACTATTATTTATTAGAACACTGGCGTCTCGTAAACATTGTAATATATACTATGAACGTATTTTGTATTTCGAATAAAATTCTTGTGTGTGGTGAAATCTAGTTCAAAATTACTTCTGTAGAGGTAGAACCTACTTCCAGCCACTCCGAATGCTTGTTAAGGACTGATTGGCGACGTTTTATGCTCGGAAAATTCTTCTAGAGAACTATTTTAAACACTATAATGAATTTTTATTTTACATATTTTCTATTTTTTCTTACATGTTTTGGAAAAAATAAACCCATAAATGTACATATTTGGAATTTTTTATTACAAGAAATTCTGTTCCGTAGTCATAACTACCGAGACGGATATTTACTGGTTCATTATTAATGAAAGTTAAGTCAAGAACCATAGAAATTGTTTTGAAACACGTCATTGTACAAGTCAAGACAACATTCCACTTATTCCACGATTTTCTCAAACTTCAAGATTATATCCACGATTTTCTTCAAACAATACTCCATTTTTGGAAGAACAACAAAAACATTTTTTAAATGACTCTCATAAATTTTCATTTGAAATATTTTCGTTTAAGTTTTTAATGCAGTATAAGAAAATACACTAACCTGGTAAAAAAAATGAACGCTTGAAATTAATTTTTCACTTTGACGTATTTCGAAAGGAGTCTCTTTATTATATTTGCAATCTTCAAATTTAATTCTTCAAATAACGTTTAATGCTTCTGCAAATCAGATTTGCACGCATTGGCGTAATTCTAAAGCATCGACCGATTTATAACATTTCCATTTTAAATCACAATAATTAAACATACAATCGCCAAATAGTAAAAAAATGCACCGACGGCACAGCTTATATTCCATAAAGTTCTTTGCCTGGAAAAATTCCAATACCACGCACCCACATTCATTGAATAATAATACGCTAAAACAAACATCACATATTTCAAATTCCACCCGATTGAAATACGATCATCGGAGTAGTAAATTCGCACACTGACGAGTGTGTCGAGCGGTGGTCTGACGCGAACTGACCAGGGCCTTTCAACTCCTATATAACGCGGTGGAGACCATTACAGTAGCGCGCTCTCCTCTATCACCTTCTTCCAGGAACTAAAATACGAACTGCTGCCAACGATACTTAAAATCTGCGTGGCTGCTGCTTGGGTTGGTGAGACGCAAGCAGGCGCGTAAATGTTACAAAATACAGCGTCGATGTTCGCGCTTTCTTCAGCGGTTTCTTATATGTATATATTATAAATAACTATTCATTTAGAAGACACTTTTCATATATCTCACAAAGTAGATAATTTTTATTTGTGGAAGTTGGCGAGCCTAACCTGCAGCTGTACCCTGCGACACTAGCGCCTCCTGTAGTAGCACCTTCAAGCTTTGTCTCCGGGTTTGCTGGAGAGTTGCAAGGCCCTGGGACTGACTCCTCGCGTAAGCATTACCTCCCCTGCCTCCCCCTTTCCATCATCCTCTTACTAATAAGAGATCGAGAGTCCGAGACCACGAAATTTTCTATCTAGGTTGCCGAGAAACATAAAATAAAACGTAAAGGAATGAACTTGAGTTAATTAATTTGTGGTCAAAATATAGATACGGATGCTTGCTCCATGATTTTTGCGGAAGGTGACTGCGCATTGAAGGAATTTGCCCAATATTTAATTCACGAGGAGTGTACTTGTTGGAACCTCCTGAGGGAATAAATCCTTGGATCAGTTTGAAAAGAAAGTGATGCTACAACAGCAAATACATTCTAGCACAATTTCTAGCTTATGGAATTATCGAAAATTCGGAGAGTTCGACGAAGACGAGACCTTCGACATTTTTTAGCACCCTATGCTACAACTATTAAAAATACGTTAAATAAAATAAACTGGAGCGGTTTTTGAGAAAATCCTTTTTTTGTAAAATGCGTTAACTTCAAGCAGAAAATACGTTACAAATCCTTTTTAAGTGGTATATGACATTTCTTAAAGATTTTTTAAACAATTCAATTCAAGAAAATATCTGTTTTCAATATTGTAGAAAATGTTAATTTGTTTGCATATTTTGAAACCATAGAGTTCGCAAAAAATGGGATCAACACAATTGTTTTACCATTGTTTGATACATACGAGGAAAAAATTTAAAGCAAAAAATGGAAGCAGTTTTTGAGAAAATAATTATTTAAAATTTGCCTATATTGCACACAAAATTACACAAAAATAACTCATATTTTCTAAAAATAGTACGCGCCCTTATTTTAATAAGTGTGTTTTAACAGTAGATTTCATTCCTCTCAAAATCATTGTCTTCAATATTGTAGTTGTAGGACGCCGACAAAAAACATTTTAAAAATTACCATTTTTGGAAAAAAGGGATTTCATTTAACATGATACATTTTAAGCGTTTTCTACGCTGCCAGAGGACGTTTAATAAAAATATTTGAAGCCATTTTTGAGAAAAGTTTGAAAATGTTGCCACACGTTTTGTTTCCATTTTTGTCTAACGTAACTAGAAATCGAATGTTCGTTCAGATTGCTCAAGAAATATCAATTTTAGACAAAGAACGTCTGAAGGGTTTATGCGCCAGCACTGACTTCGGACGGAGAAGCTGTCAGATAGACGTTGTGCCGTCAATCGATTTTTCGGTGTCAATGGCCCACAAATCATGGATTCTAACTGCAAAATGTTTGAGAAAGAGTAACTTACTACACATAGAAACAAGATTTATCTACTTTTTCGTGGCCAGAGTACGATAAGAGTTTTGCTGAATAGACAAATAACCGATTTCGGCGCCCGATTAAAATACGTTCTCCCCTTACACACTAAGATGAGAAAGTAAAAATCAGACTTATTTTGGCTTTTTGTACGCTGGAACTATTTTTTGTTCTTGATATTATTTAACTCTTTGTGGAATGTTTTTTCTTATTATATTTAATGAATATTAATGACAAACAAAAATAGAAATTATAAATATTCATTTACTGAAATGAAAAATATTTTTAACAAATGTAATAACTCTTTCATTAATCCTTTTTTTAAGAAAGTCTACAAAATATCTTATTTGATAAAGGAAAAAATCAGGAAATGACATTGGTTACAATTATATAATAATAATAATAATAATAATAATAATAATAATAATAATAATAATAATAATAATAATAATAATAACAACAACACTATAATAAAAACAAGAAGAAAAAGAATTATAAAGCAAATAATAGCCACCCATTCATTTTATTATTTATCAGTCCAATAAATACTGTTTCTCGCGTCGGTCATATTGCTACAGAGAACCTACATGCAGATTTAGTAGTTAAAGAAATATTGTTTCTATTTTTTAAAAAAAGGTTCAAAATTGTATAAACAGTTCGCATATTATCCGTGTTCCAAGAAAACTGGGTCCTGAAGCTACCACACAGAACATAAAATGTGAATTGAATTGCTTTTAAAATAGTACTTTATTCATTTATTTAACGCCAATAAACAGTTCGGTGCGAGTCGAACTATTGAAAGAAGGGTATTCTGTGGAAATTTTCTTAAATTCTGGGATCTCTACCGTAACCAATACACAAGTTGGATTATGAATACAAGCGGAATCTAGCGTTTTTCGCAAGAAATGAAAAGAAAATATTCGCTCCCGTGTAATAAAAACTATTTGCAAAGGCAAATTAGTTAGTGGCTATTATACCTCCACATGCTCCTTGGGAAGCAATTGACTTACTGCCGTGAGAATATGGAGAACGGTAATTTGAATAATTATATTCCCCAATGAACTCCAGAAAACCTGCACAGTTTTTAAAGTTACATTTATGTCCTGAAAAAAATAAGGGACCATCTCAACATTCACTCAAGAACCAGGGAAACTGGATGAAAAATCTGATCGCATTTGAAAATTGCTTTAATGTGATTATAATGATGCAGCTTTGTTGATTATTTTCTCTTTATTTGTATGTCAAATAATGAATATGAACGCAATTATTGTTGCGTTAATAATTTATTCATGAGAGTATGTCAGTATTAGCAATTAATCAAGTAATGTTTAATTAATGAGAGAATTGGTAATATCTTAAACAAACCTGGAAGTTCGAGTTGACTGGATCTACAAACATGGACCCAAAACGCTACAGAATACATATGAGAATAAGCAAGCGTATCAAGACCGTAACTGCAATGCTAACTAAGGTAATCACAATGTTGCGAGAAGCTGTCGGTGAGTTTGTGCTGCATTACCTAACAAAACAGGAAAACATAGAATAGTCTCATATGGAATAAGTTGGCAATATTAATTAAATTAAAGGAACCATTTTCTGAAAAATAAATTATTTCGTGGAATATCTATACAATTTTGCTAAATATTAAAATACTTTAGCGTAAGAAACATCACTAGAAATATAAAAAACATTACATTACAGAAAAGCTCCCTATACAGGATTTCTCATTACACTCGAACACGTTATGTAGTGTCGCGTATACGGTTCACTCTATGTCGATGAGTTCGAGTGAATTTTATTGGCGTTGACATTATTTGTAAATTATATTAACCAACGAAACATTTCATCATTTCCTTATTTCCTTAAGTACAAGGTTAAAAAGGACTGAAATCACCTCAATAATTCAATCTCAAAATACCAATCGTACAATCCAGTTTAAAGTTCTTTTGAGCTGTAAATTCGGACACACATGAGGTTTAAGGAATCTCAGTGCTCTTCAAGAGACTATAATGATCGATATACTCGACGAGATATACGGAATTTCGTACCCCCAATTGGGATGTCTTTATGGAAGATTAGACATAGAGGCTGGAGCGCCCCAGTCTCCCTACGGTTACACCGCAGTGTCGTTTAGGCCCACACCAACTTCGCTCTGAAAGCCGTAGGTCCATAGTGTCGTATGGAACGTGTTACGGAGGTATGGTGGCGGATAGATGATGTACACGTCGCTGTAGACCCTGACGTTGCTTCCTCCATCTGTCAGCTCTCTTTCATACTCTGCCTTCTGAAATTCTGCCCTCTCCGATTGGGCGAGGGAAGGAAAGGGAAGGACAGGTTGTTTTATTAGGCGATACATTTGAAAACTCAACCCCCCTGCCATGGCATCATCCATATCAGAAGTTTATTTCGATTGTTTGAATAGTTATGGTGAGCTCGTGAAAGGTAATGTCATTATTCCCGTAAGTGTAGTGTATGTTTTGAAATCCCGGGAGGTGGAGTGGATTTTCTTGCGCTCTTTGAGAAGATCCGACACAGACCTACGTGGGCTTGCGGGGATTTCCCTCATCCAGGTACCTCCCGCCCTCGAGGATAGCTGTTCGACAGCGTGCTCACTTTCATTACGGAACCCCGGATTCGATTCCAGGTCGTGCAAGATTATACTGTGCGTTTTCCTTACAAAGTAACAGTATACGCTGCTGTGTGACGATGCGAAAACTCACTTCTCAGGTTGAGAAGACCACAACACGGCAAAGGGATGCTAACCACACGTACGCGAAACCCATGGCCGCGTGATCGTGTCCCCGATAGTTGACCCAGACTTCGTCAGACGCTATTGCGCCGAAGCACACACATACAGGTATCTCCCACCAGCGTGGCACCGCCCCAGCCGGGACAGGGGATGGTTTAGCCCTCGCTACTCCCGTGCCCTGGCTACCGAAGAGGCTATGAGGCGCGCGAGGGGAGCGGTTAGAGCCTGGCCGTGCGTGCTACGGCGGAGGCGTCGCGAGCAACAAGTTGCGGCGGCGGCGGTGGGGAGGCAACAAGTGCCACGCGGCGCGCCGCCCGCCGCCGCCGCCGCCGCCGCTGGCCCCCGCCCAAGTGTTTGTGTTGGGCGCCACGCGCGTCGAGTGTGGGCGCAAAGAGTTAGGGTGGCGCCGCCGGCTCAAGGGCCGGCTGCGCCGATGGCACGCCGCGAACATCGCCTGTTGCGCTTGGCATCGGCTGAAACGCTCGCCCAGGAGGTTTATACGCCGATTTAAACATAGCTGCACGGGTTGGAAGGAGAGGGGAACACTCTCATCCAATCGGGAACTCCAAAAAGTTAAGTCTGAATGAAGCTCCCGTTTGACGGCAATGTTCCCATCTCCTTCCACCTCGTGACCTTGAAGTGCAGCTATGTTCAAATCGAAGTATAGGTCAATGCTTCCCAATGAAACGAGTTCTCAGAACGGTGGTACTTAGATATTAAAGATATTGTTGTGATCTTTACACCCAATACGTTAAGCAACCAAAGTTGCCTCTGTACATACTCTGACCGGGAGGCCCTAATGTTCAAGTCCAGATCTTCTTTTCGTCCAACACGTTAAGCAACCACTGTTGCTTCTGTAGAGACTCTGACCGGGAGGTCCTAATATTCAAGTCCAGACGGTGGAGGATTTTTGACTCTAGCAGGGTAGTTTGTTAGAAATCAGTCTGGAAGGATTGCTGTTGTCTGGAGCAGGATTCTAGCAACTGGCTGTTCTCATTCGTTGTTTTCCGTGCTTTCTTCGATTAATACCTGGCAAATGCCGGAGCAATATCCTACCAAACGGACCATGGACCACCGATTTTTTTCTCCTTACACCTAGTTACACGCATTGTACTACCGGAAACAGGAACGTATCAACGAACACAGATGACGTACGTTGCATGTACGAGTAAGTTATCACGTAACTGCAGTGAAGTATGGATAAGTAGCAAAACTTGTTAAGGAAATGGAACGTTGAGTTGGTGAGTGAAGAAAAAACTTGGTGGATTTTGTACACCTGTGAAAGTTAAGAGATCTTGGCATTAAAGTTATGTCCATCAACCAGATTAAGAGTTGACCCATTGACCTTACACCAACAGCAAGAAGGAATCAACAGGAACAAGAATCTCACACCATGTTCCCCCATCTAGGTCATCGCGGTTATTCCATTACTGTACCGTACTGTACTGTAGATTGGGAGGTCCCACGTGCGTTTGCCCGGAATAAATTAAAAACCAAAAATACTTCATCCAGATTCGTATACACTATTCCTTTTCTGTTACAAAATGGAAGATTTCCTCATACTCGACATGCGGTGCTCAAACTTAATTACCAATTTTCCTCATTCATCTATGTTTAGAAAAAAAAAATCATTTCCACTTCAGCTACTTCGTTTATCGTACATAGAAGTGCCGGTGCTAACGACCTCAACAGTTGACGCGCCCAGAATCGCTAATCAATCAATTAGTCTGATCAATAATGGTCGTAATGCATTCCGGTTTTAATGAAAGTGGGAGCCGCTTACTTAACGGACAAAGTACTATTCGAAATTTACTTTGCAATGATAGTATTTCACCCTATGTACCAGCTGTTTCATGAACTATACGAAAATTCATCCAGTAAAGACTAAGATCTTCTAAATATATTTCTTCACTTGACATGTGCCTAACAATGGCAAGGGACGACGATGGACTCGAGCGTAGCCATTTTCTACTATCGTTCTTTAAACTAGGATTTAGTGTACCATCGTTATTACAACCTTTCCTACCCCTAAGAGATCTTTCCAAGCATATGTTTACACAAAAATCGAAATCGTCGTCATGCCTAACTGCTTCGTGGAAACTCCGGCGATCTCTTATAGGCAGGTCTAGCCATAATCAAGTTAAAATCTTATTTCAGTATCTCGTTGAAGACTACATCTAGAATGTTGAACTAGTTGTTCAAAACACTGACATAGGCCATCTATGTCTCTGCGAAGAGGACAGCAAGAATAAAAAATATTCGAAATACACGTGCACTTGCCATACCACAAAAACCGAGAATATTTCAACAAAAATTTGCAGGCTATTATTGTGTTATTGCAAATTAGTTATCGAATATATAACGTTTTCCTTCAATTCTATTGTAATTTATTGAGGGGTTCACCTCACTGATGTTCTCCGGGTATAAATTGGTAAGGGAGAGTTAATTACAAAAACGAGATGTGTTACTTCGACAGCTATGGATTTCAGAAATGTCGGTCTTTGGCGACTTCAGGACCACCGACACATCTGGGTCTCTCGCCGAGGACAGGGCGACAAGTGAGCGAATGGGGGGGGGGCGTTGGCTTAGTAAATTAGAGCGGTTGACTCTCTCAAGGAGCTCCGTCTCAAGCCGACCTCACCCGCTCCGTTTCACCGCTTCCCCTCTGTAAATTGCCCGAGCGCACACTTCACCAACATAACAAGGCCCCCTCGCCTCCTCGAACATTATTTTGAAACATATCAGTGAAAACTCACGAAGGGTTCATGAACGTTTCCTTCATAAATATTTGCTTTGCACTGTGTTCTGTGAGAAGTGTGACTAAAGTGAGATGCCGCCTGCGGAAATGACGTTGACCAAGTGGTGTTAACTAACTGTGGCCGTGGGTGTTTCTTTTTGAAATGCCATATCCTCTAATACAATGTAAAATCTAACTAATTGGACTAAAACAAGACGTACTTTTTCGCCCGTATTTGCACGCAACGTTATTCAAAAAGTACTCAAAGTTTCGAAAAATTGTACATTATTTTACTTTTAAATCTATCTTTAAAAAATAGATTCATTTAAGGGAAAATCCCCTTCTTTAATATTTTAGTTATAGAACGACTCCGAAAGAATTTTAAACTTTCGCAATTATCGAAAATGAGTGTGTTCAACGAATATGAGACGTACACAATTCTCTTAAACGCCCTTTGTACTATCCAACAACAAAATTTAATCAAAAACGATGAAGTCATGTTTTTGAAAATTTGAAAAATGTCTCAGAGGCTTCAAAAGTGCTCCCAAAATTTAAAACATCGGTTTTGAATTCAAGGGGCCGCGGCATCAGCCAGATCGATTTGAGAATATCAATTTTGGAGAAAATCGACTGAACGGATTAGCCGCTAGCGTTGTTCACAAAAGGGACAGACAGACGTTTTACCATCAATCGTCATTTTTTGCTATCAAGGACCCACAAAACATGGATTCTGGCTAAATCACGTATTAGAGGATGTGTTTTCTAAATCTTACAACTGGATTTATCCCATTTTTCGTTACTAGGGCCCGGCAATAAGAGTTTTTCTGCCGAAAATTCACCGTTTTTTCGCGCAGCTTTACATAACTCTACTTCGTAGCGAGAAAGTAAAAAGCAACCACCAGTCTGGTCTGCAACGTAGAGAGCCTTCAGCTACACATATCGTGGTATTATAAAGAACGATTTGTTAGTATAAACCATGGATAGTGAAAGATGGATGGTTACATTTCAATATAAAAGAAATTAGGCATGCAATTCAACATATAAATGGGATTGATAACTAACTCGGACACATACAAAATTTCTCTGACATATCGCAATTCTAATTTACAAGACGTTTTTCTTCTTCTCAGGTTAGCGAATTGACGTAAACTGCATGTTTTTCTGGCAGTGTGGCTTTTTTACGAATACAATTTTTTAATCCAAACAAAAAATCAATAGCTTAAGGTCTTATAAAAAAGTATTGCTATTTATTCATTACTAGTTTCCAGAGTTACTGCCGTCACTCTTGAAATAAAGAATATGACGCAGAAGATCTTTACCCAATGTCATTAATTTTTACTGAAATGGCAGCTTGGCTTTCACTCGTGGTGATGTAAGGGCAGGAAGAATGAACCGAGTGATGGCTATGGCTAGGGAGTGGAGTGAGAGAGATGCCTACGGAGTGGAATGAGTCAATCACTGTGGAAGCCAATCACAAGGCCGTTGCGTCTATCACATGGAATTCCATGAACTGATAGAACTTTGAACTCCGACATCTACTTATCTCTGGGTGTCTGGGCTATGCCAGGTCTTGCAGAAGGAACGGCAAGAGAAAAACCTAAGGGCAAACGTATCATGGGCTACATGAACGAGACCACGAGAGATCTCGGCTAACGTTTTTGAATTTTTAAACGTAACTTGCTTCGAAAATGCGTGTTGTATTTGTATTCCGTGGAAAATACGTTGTATGCACTTTTGGTGCATTTTGTACACCGCAATAAATCGTTCTAAAATTATAAAAAAATAAGTTGTCTTTCACTGTTTAAACAGCGAGGTAGATTTGTGATTTATTCGTGAATGAGGACTAGAAATAAAAGAAGCATAATAGTATTATATAAATATGTTTTCAGTAATAAAATATACACGTTATGAGAGATGTGTGTAAATATTTATCACGGTTGCTAAGAAATATTCAATCAAAATAATTTATTATACTTTCCTTTTGCTTAGAAAGGGAATTGTGTTAAAATTATGCAAGTAAAAATAAATATATAGATAATTTCCATAGACAAGGTATGGAATTTGGAGGAAAATGTTTAATTTACCTGTCCATATTTTGAATATTACATATTATTTTGATTTATTTCGAAAAAATAACCTCACCAAATAAGACTTATACACACTAATTATTATTTTGAGGTGCTTTTTACAACTTTCATATATGTATACCATTGACGAAAAGAAAGACCGAGACTTACAAGGGGAGGAGCAGAAAAGGCAATGGTGAAAAGAAGATTGAAGAATTAAGTCCACAGCGATATAGAGAAATGGATGCTGCGATACAGGAGACACCCTAGGTAGCGTGTAATATAAGTCGCCATACTATACGTACTAATACACATTGCATTTGCAATATCTATTGCGGGAAATATAACTTCAAATCCTTGTGAATACATCACTACACTTTTCTTTAAGAATGTGAACGTCACAACGTTAGTAGTGTAGATATGAGAACCTTTTACAACGCCATCTTACAATGCTATTTCACAATTTCCGGAATTTTGAATTTTACCCTTTTGCAAATTGTTATTTAAGAAACATGAATTGAGCGCTAATTCCTATACATCTATGCATTAAAAGGTTCAGGATGTTATCTGTTCGGTTTCATTGCATTCATGTTATCATCTCAATCACTAGTATAGCTGTTTTCCATTTCCTTAGTGAGTAACACAAATCCTGTTGCACTAGATTCGCGTGCATCTAGAGCACTCAGCAAAGTGAGTTGCTGCAAAATTGAACTACACAATAAGAGTGTAGCGCATGGAATTGGATTCAGGACGATTCCGAGATGAAGATGCAATCTGTGAAACCGATATTACGTTTTCCTCGTAGCAGAGATCCCAGGGATTTCGAAAAGTTTATGCCGCAGAGCATCAGTTCACAAAAACATTATTGTTTAATGGTTTCTATACTTGAATTTATATTAAAATGGCATTATAATTCTTAAAAATGAATGAAGGTTAAAAAGTAAACCTCCCCTCATTTATTTGATCAAATAAGTCTTGAAGGTGAACATAACACGGGTGGCGTCAATGAAGATATCTAATGCGTAATTCTTTTATGGATTTAGCCGCAACTACAACTCTCTGTGTAGTAGATTCTTGAAGAAAACATGAAAAATACGTAAGATATAGTTTTACATAAGTAAATTATGAATAATGATGTTTAAAATGTAGTAAACCAGTGTGGTAGACGCTACAGTTTTTTTCTCCTATTCATTTTTAACTTTGTTGCTTTTGTAAGTACGTACGGAATAAAATTAGAGTATTGTAATCTTGTGGCGGACATTTTTTGAAAGGAAATGTAATAATAATTTGGAATAATAATGGAAGAACATATGTTGGAACCCTCATAAAAAAGTTACATGGGAAAATGTGAATACAGAGAACAGCATGTTAACTTGCTTACCGGGAAAATAAGAAAATAGAATGTCAGTAATTATTAATCATGAGACTTAAAGAAATACTTTGTGTCTCTTAAGAAAATATAAATAAAAACACGTGTCAATTAGCCCCATTCCCTCATCTACTTTCGTCAAAACTGCATTACAATAACTTGAACCGTTCAAAACTTACAGAAGGTGCTAGAATTACGTGACTTACCCTGTATATCACCAGCCGACTTAGAAGACTCACGTACCTTTGTAGAAAGGGATCACATGCACAAAATACAGTTGAGGGCTCAGAGAACAGATATAGGATTTTTTCCTTTACTAACAAAAGTCTTTGAACCATTTCCTCTATGTGCCTAAAAGTTCAAAAGTAAATTATCTAATGATAACTCATTTTATTAATTCACGGGAAGTAGTTGTAACTGTTATTTATTTTGGTTATTATAAAATTCATAATATAATGATTATTTATGTCGGGCATATATTGAACGGTTGGATCTTGTGGTGAAGTGCAGTGAAATATGGAATGAATTAGAAGTGAAGTGCAATGTAGAGTAGTAAGAAAATCACCCCTTTAATGCGTTAAAATATTTATATACAGTATATATATTTATTTACAATTATAATTATTGTTTTTATTCTTATTGGATCGTTTTCTTTTTTGTAATCCATTGTGCACTATCCTTACTGAGCAAAGAAAAAATAACGGGTTTTATGCTTTGAAATAACTACACAGAGCCATAAACATGAAAAACTATTGCTATTATTATTGTTTTCATTTTTATTATTACTTTTCCAAAATAATTTTAAGCTACATTATATTAATGAATAAATAACTTTAATTGTAAGAAAATTATATTGTTCTGCCACCAGGCGTCAAATAAACGTCGTAGACACATCCGAGAGAAACACATTACCTATCAATTTTCATAATTTTTTAACAAAAATACTGCTTTTAAAATTAAACTTTGTTCTCGAATATCGTAGAGAAAGATAAAAATATGGTCTAATTTTTGTTAAAATCTCTGAATTTTCTAATTTTTCGGCGTGTTCCTACAATGACATTGAAGTTTTTTTTCTGAATGATTTCACGAGAACCGAATATCAGAGATGTATTATCATATCGTGACCCATCATTCAGAAGTCCGAAGACAATTTTGAATCTCCTGTATAATTACAATTTCATGTAATCATTAACGAGAGCACCAGAAAGTCTTCGGTAAAACTTATGTGTAGAAATAAATATAAGATATATAAGATAAATCCTAGGCATCTCCGCCAAGAGCGCTAGCCGCTGACCGGGAGCGGGAGCTCAGAGCATCGACTGATGTCACTGCAGCGCCTCTGACCGGGAGGTCCTAGGTTACACTCCCCACGGCGGCAGGATTTTCCACACTAGCTTTTCAGCTAGGTCGAATTCAGTCACTCTCTGGAGGAGAATTCTAGCGGCCGGCTGCTCTGATCGGTAGTTTTCCGTGGTTTCTCCGATCAACACCAGGCGAATGCCGGAGCAGTACCCTACCAAACGGGCCACGGACCGCTCGCGATCTGTCCTTCCTCTTCCTATCCTCTCCCCTTACACACACACACACACACACACACACACACCTTGTCCTATCCTCTCCCCTTACACACACACACACACACACATTTACACTAACATGCACTACACTACCACATATTCCGGGAGACCGGTCGGGAGCTTAGAGCTTGACCCGGCTAGGGCGGTGCCCCGCTGGTGGGAGAGTCCTGGTTAGGGGGAAACCCCGCTAGCCGACGGTAGGTCGGCGCCGGATCTCGCCATCCAGCGGGGGAAGATCACAGCCATCTCCCGAGAATAAAAACATGTAAAAACAATGCTTGCCTTGAACGTGCCCGGAAACACGAAAAAATCAATCAATCAACCTATAAGATAAATCCTAAACATTTCCGCCAATAGCTCTAGCCGCTGCCCTACGAGCCAACGCCCTTCGACCCCGCCGCGCCACGTGCTGGTCGCGGGCTTTCGCCGAACAAGCGCTCTCTGTGGAACCCTTGAGCGGCGCGAGCCACTGAAGTGCGGCGCGGCACGTGGCGGTGAGCGACTCGGTGCGCCACGGCAGGGCCACAACCGCCAGAGGGCACTCGGGACAGGCCCTTCACGCTCTGCCCACTGGGCCCCAGGCGCCGATGGCCGGTTGGATACCCAACACCCGGAAGTTCTCCTCAGAGGTCAACACCATTTACTTCATTTGAGGACACATCTGAAGGCAAGCATTGTCGCTCTGTCTGTGGAGCGACTCTGATCGGAAGGTCATAAGATTGGAGTCCAGAGAGTGGCGGATTGTCGACACGAGGCCGAATTCAGCCACTAGGCCGAAGGCCGACTTTCTCTCTCTGGCGGAGAAATTATAGCTAGCGGTTTCTCTGATCTGTAGTTTTCCGTGTTTTTTCAAAGAAATATCAGGCGAATGCCTTTACAGTTACCTAACATACGTGCTAAAATCCACACGAAATTTTACCTTCCTTTTCCTTTCCAATCCTCTCTTTTTACCATCGTATACTCATTTAAATGCACTACTCTACCGCTCTTCCCGTGAGAGCCGTTGGGAGCTTCGAGTTTCTCTCTGCTGGAATGGTGCCCCGCTAGGGGAGATATCTGGAGGTAAAAATATCCCGCAAGCCAAAGTGTAAGTCAACACCGGATTTCACTATTCAGATAAAGACGAGATAAACATCGTCAAATCTTTGGATAATGCATGCACTGCATTAATTGGACTAATGACCATAGTATATGAATTACCTGCAAACATCCATCCATCCATCCATCCATCCGTCAATCAATCACTTCCCATAATAAGATAAAGTATGTTATCATGACAAAAAGCGAGGACAAGCAAATCGCGGCCCCACAATGGTGGGGTTCTAACTGACATTTTTAGCGAAAATGATGTTTCGACATGTTTGTACTCTCAAAAGCGTTTATACCAAACACAAAAAAACCTTTTATGAACAAAATAAAGATTGTTATAGTTGCAATTTTACATATATTTAATAGACGACTCCAAACGTTGAAAATACTCTACTGTAAAAATTTTCTCAATGTCAGATATATCCTTGTCATTACAAGTCTGCAAAAAAAGATCTGTTGAACGAGGACTCAGAGGCTAGCATTCAAGGGACATCTATTTGCACTCTCAGAACAGTTTGCAAAGGTTGTAATGACGCAATTGAACCTAGAGAGTTGAGTGGAACAGAATGCAGGAAATGTTGACTAATTTGGTCTGAACACAATCAATCTCTCTAACAAAGTAGACGTAGTGAAGTGTTCGACCTTGACAAATGTAACTTTGAACAATAAACATTTAACAAGCTACAGAATAGTGTAGTATTGGTCACGGTTCCCTGCTGCGTTTCAGACGAAGTGCCATCGAAATGTACTCTCTAGGAACGCAATGCACGGAACTGAGAGTGGAAACAAATGATGAGAAAACCAATTAAAAGGGATCTAAAATACTTTCATATAACCTGCAATAAACTAAATATTTTAACAAAACAGTCTTCATGAATACTGCAATAGCGTAGGATATGTAATAATTCTTTACACATCAAAATTTTAAACAAAAAATTGTTGTGGCATAATGCTACACAAGAATATGAAATATTTAATGGCGGCCGATCTCTTCCTTGGACTCCTGCCCGATGACGTAAGCTGTGTCATAAGTAGTGATGTACGGTGCATGTGAATTCTGTCACGTAGTATGAAAATAGGCAGAATAACACAATGAAATATTTACATTTTACAGGCATAATCAAGACTGTCATTTGGGGGGGGGATTTTTTTTCTCACTTCATGGCTATCTCACAAAACGTTCAACACCTACCACGTCACTTGAAACTGCATAGTTTTCTTTCAATTTCTGACCGCATCGTAAATTAATAATATAAATTAACTTTTCTCTTTCTATTGTAATGTTGCATAATTCACAAAGAAACCCTTCTGAAAGTATCAGAAAGCTTTCAGTCGCTCGGACGGCTGATAATTGGTTTGTCCCAAAGAAAGAAACAAAATTCGATATGGAGAAATGGAATGTTTCCCTAGGTCAAAAGACCATTTTAAATGGAAATGTGTCGAGAAAGAACGCCGTATTGGATGTAATTTCAATTTGAAAGTGGAAGACAAATTAATAATTAATGCTGTTCATAAGAAACTAGGCGGATAAGCTCTTTTAAAGTGTCCCGATAGTCTCATTTAAGTGAATAATGAAGCATTGAAATGCATATGATACACCAAAAAAATGGACATTGAAACTGGTGAATGATACTTCCATGAAGTGTCAGACTTGTGTTTGGGGCACCATGGAACGTTATACTATTTTAATTTATTCATTGCCTTTTTTACGGCCATAAGACCTTTCAAGAGCATTTTCGCAATAATAACAATTATTCTACAATACTTACAACGAACAACCTTCCTTCTTTGAAAGGCACATGGTATTTAAACTTTCTATTCTTTGTGCCGAGTAGTTAGATCAGTGGCTTACGAAATTTTAGGACACGAGTTTTGTTGTGCGCTATGGACAGCAAAACTCTTGTGTTCATATCACAAATGTGTCATGTAAAACAGTCGTTTATAAATGCTTAGTACATGTAAATCCTGACAATCTCGTTTTTATCGCATTCTGTTTGATGAAAACGGGAGTAAAACATAACTATAGCAGTCTCTGGCGATGAAAGTGGGATTAAAAAAATAGTTGTTATTTTGGAAGCTCAGGTGCTGCCAAACGCGAAAATTGCAACAATACAACCTATGTCCGAGATTGCCTAATGAAGAAATTTCTACAATAGCAGCACGAACAACTACCACCACCATTATCACAAATACTTCAATTATTATAATCGCATCCTTCTTTCACATTCTTTTAAATTCTGGCATCTAACCTGCAAAGCACAATAATAAGCTATCCATGAGACAAATCCAGTCGAAGGTTGTGCATTTTCTTCAGGCGCTCTAGATAAAGTTTTATTTTTCTCCAAAAACCGCGATACTAAATGTAGAAGAAGAACCCCACGAAATCAACATTCTACATTTAAAGAGTACCCCTTAGGGAGTCTCAGCCCCGCCACCAGAGCACAGCACTTACTGGGCAGCCAAAGACGCTACGGATTGAAGAACTTTAATTCCGTAAGTTCGCCAGTTTGCTTCTGCTTAACAAGGCTAAATGCGAGCCAAGACTAGTCGTTGGAAGTAAACGCAGAGAGTACTTTCCACCTGGTGGAAAGGGTTGTTATTCATCGGACAAAATCAGTGCATTATTGAAAATCTTAACCGGCCACATAATGTGTGCTCTGAAAGCTGGCACGAGCTCGCCAAACAGACAGGTCCAAAAGGCGATATCCGCAGATGTTGTGGCCTCTAATGCATGTGAATAAACACCAAGCAGGTGGCTTATAAATTTTTCGTGACATACGTAGTGTTCGTATCGGAGTTCTAACGCCTGTATGTGGTGGCAACGTAACTCTTACCAGGAAAGGACACCATTGGTCGCTATTGTGGCGTCATACGGGTGTAATCAGAACACAGACGAGAGTGGGTTATAAGAACAGTAGGTTTAATCACAATCTAGACCGTAGTCACAAATAACCAGCTGCACTGCTTACAATTAACTAAATAAATAGAACCCACTGCTAGGAGAGATATTTACAAACGGCTACCACAACGCAACATACTACTAATGTTTCCCTGTGCGGAGTACCGCTCTACCCTGAGACCTACTACATGTCTCGTTAGTCACAACAATAAACTGCCGGCCTCTTGCCCCGCGTGCACACTCGCACCGCTCACGTACAACCTACCGCAGACGCTGCTGGAATGACAAGAAGGCCGAGGCATTGTTCTCATGGCCTTTAAATAGCCCTGCGGCGCTGTCCGCCGCCGCCCTTGCCTCCGCCCTTCGACGCGTTCCCGCTTGTACGGAAACCCGTAGCGTCAGAGCGTCTGCCTTTGTCTACGCATCCGGCCTTGCACCCCGCCCGCCACGTGCTTGCCGCCGTTTTAGCTCGACACGACGCTACACTATATTGGTTCTGCACGCGGCGGCGCAAATTTCACCTCACTGTTCTTCCAAAGCTGCCAAAATCTATTTCGTAACCTTAACACACCACCACCATTGCCACTACAATTACCACCATCAGACCGGGAGCGGTAGCTCAGTGCATCAACTGATGTCATGATGTCACTTAAGCGCCTCTGACCGGGAGGTCCTAGGTTCGAGTCCTGTAGGCGGCAGGATTTTCGAAACTAGCTTGTCAGCTAGGTCGAATTCAGTCGCTGTCTGGAGGAAAATTCTAGCGGCCGGCTGCTCTGATCGGTAGCTTTCCGTGGTTTCTCCGATCAACACCAGGCGAATGCCGGAGTAGTATCCTACCAAACGGTCCACGGACCGCGCGCGATCTGTCCTTCCTCTTCCTTGTCCTATCCTCGCCCCATACACACACACTTACACTAACATGCACTACACTACCACATATTCCGGGAGAACGGTCGGGAGCTTAGAGCTTGTTCCGGCTGGGGCGGTGCCCCGCTGGTGGGAGAGTTCTGGTTAGGGGGAAACCCCACTAGCCGACGGTAGGTCGGCGCCGGATCTCGCCATCCAGCGTGGGAAGATCACCGCCATCTCCCGAGAAAAACATGCTCTACATTAACGGGACTAATGACCAGAGCAGTTGACGCGCCCGGAAACACGAAAAAATCAATCAATCAATCAACCAGCATCACCACCACCACCACCACAGAAAAAAGACTTAAAACTCTTACTCGAAACTCGAATTCTGTTTCATGGGACTTGAGAGATGGTGAGCTAACCTGCCACGTTTTTGGAGAGCTAACCTCACCCTGTGTGGAGCTGCTGGCGGGTGGGCTTGCGTGCGCTGCGAGCAACGCGGAGGCTGCGGTTTGGCACGGCGGCGTGCAAGGCAAGCAGGGCAAGGCAAGGCACGGCAAGGTAGAGCAAAGCGGCGCGCAGCGCGGCACGGGATTACGGTAATCCGGTAATTGCCGGCGAGCTCGGGTTTACCTATCGACCTATGGAGGCGGCGGCGGCGGTCGCGGCGCGGCGTGGCGGGCGAAGGCTGCAGGCGGGGCTCAAGGCGCCGTGGTGCGGCGGCGGGCGAGCGAGCAAGCGAGCTCTAATGCTTACAAATTATGGGCATTAGTCAAAGACGCGCGACTGGGGAGGGAGGGAGGTTTTAAAAGATTCTAACTGAATTGATATTGAAGTAAAAGAGACGATGTAGACTGGGCGTGTTTAGATTTAATTGCAAAAACACCTTTCAGGCGTCCCTCGGTCACCTTCAGACAGACAAAGAATGTATATGTTTATGCCAGGAGTTGTATTTACTTCTGCTAATTAATATCAACATTATGAGATCGTTTCGTCTCTTTTATTTTATTTTATTTCAGGCTGTACATAATATTCCGAAGTAGAATTTACATAACTTATCTAAAACATACCAAATCAGCAAGTTAAAATTCTTATAAGAGCCTGTTGCAACGTGCTTTAACCTGCTTTAATGACTATTACTGCTATAGAGTTGATGGTAAGATAAATCTTGAGGAGGAGCGATGGTTTCAGACATTTTTTCGCCACCAATGTATCCCTTTCCTATCGTCAGAAGTATTTAAATTATTCATTGAGAAGTATTCACTTCCCTTCTACATGGAAACATTGCCTCGTCCAGCACTTGTACATAAAAGGACCTGCTGTACAGTAAGAAAACTCACAAGAAAATTAAAGTCTCTAGTTGATTACAATTTGCAAATTACATTGGTATGAAAATTCACGTCCTAAAATGGTCGTGCATTTCGGAGCACTTCGTAATGTTTTGTAATACTGAACTCATATCGGTTTTATGCAAGCAAAGGAATGAAAAGCCACTCTTAACGGCCGCCTGAGTTGTAAATTTTAACTACCCACCGTTCGTATGACTTACTTCCATTCCAAGAAAATGTGTTACTTACTGAAATTATATTTTTCATATAAAACGAAGGTATTATGAAATGTATTGAACGACACACGGTCGATGTGACAAATAACGGTCTTGGTCGTTAATAAACCTTGTCTATTTTCTGTGTTTGCTCGCTTGAAAGGCGTTCATCATTTGCTCTACATCGGCCTAATGGCGTTGAAAACAATGTTGAACATTTTCTCGTGTGGTGGAGTTCATTTTAATTCCGTCTGCCGACTGAGTGGTGGAGAGGGGTGGGGGAGAGGGGGAGGGGGCGAGGGGCGACGTCGCGGCGCGCATCAATAGCGTCGAGCGGTGGCGTGGCAATTAAAAGAACATCAGCCGCGCGGCGGGGCAGGGGCGGGGCGGGGGCGGGGCAGGGGCGGGGCAGGGGCGGGGCGATGGGCTGGTGCGGCTGGGAAGGTGGAGGGAGGCAGAGAGGGCGACATCAATCTTGGAGGCTCAGCGCGGATCCTGGCCGCCCCGGGCCCTGCGACGCGCATTGAACGGCGCCCTCCGGCCGCCAGGGCTCTCTGCTCGCTCGCCCTCCCGCCCTCCCGCCCGCCCGCCAAAGCCCGCTCTTTCCTTTTCCCGGTCGCACTTGCATCTGCATTCGCCCGCTCTGGCATTCAACCTCGTCCGTCCTCGCGCGTTCTCGCCCTTTCTCGTCTCGCCCTTCCTCTGCTCCGTGAACAGCGGTTCTTTTATTTATTTATTTATTTTACGTCAAAAAACAGTTGAAACTGCGAATGACGTGCTATGGGGAGAAGTGAAGTCTGTGCATATTTTCAAAATTCTGTAATCCCTACACTAAGTCATATACTACATGAATTTTGAATAACAAATACACTCCATGTAATAAAATCTATTTTCAAGGATAAATAAGCAATAAATTTTTGGCTCTTATCCATGATGTCCTTCGTCAAGGAATAATACTTCTTGCCGCGACAACATGGAAACGATAATTTGAATAACTGTATTTCTCACTGAACTCTAGAAGACGTGCACAGATAATGAAGTTACATTTATGTCCAGAAGCAAAACAAGGGGCCATCTCAGCATTTGCTCAATGGATCAGGGGTACTGGACGAAAAACCTGATCGAGATGGGGACCACTCACTTTGGCCCGCTCTCATCCCCTGCCGTCCACTCTTTCCTGCTCACGTCCGCTCTCACCCTTTGTCCCGTGCGTTAGCCACGCCTATGCTGGCGTATCACCCTCTCTCGTGTCCATCGCCCACTCAAATTATATCCGGATATCCTAAGAGAACTTTTAAATCTAAGTCTGATTATTAATCTTTATTAAAACCTACCATTTCAAACAGGGCGAAATAAGACAGTTTTTATTTAATGAAGTTCGTGTCATTATCTATTCTGATATCCACATTGGAGCAGCGGACACCGACCTTGAAATTTTAATATTTTACATAATGAGGAAATATTCAAGTTTTGGAAAGAAATTCCGCGAACTTAAACTTGCAAAATAATTCTTAAATTAAAATAGAGCACATATCAATTTCAGTTTATTTCAAGATCAAATATCTGCATTCATGTTACAGGCTCCTCGCAATGTGGTACTTAAAAAGAAAATGAAGACTTAATTTTCCCTACAACATTAGAACGCCTTTTCTATACAATGCTGAAAATGACCTACAACATAGCTAATGTAATTCATCATCTAACATAAGCTTGTATAATTTTCCTTACGTGTAGCTCTCTGCATTGCTTCTCTGTGGTGTTTGGCACCTTACAAACTTTGTAAAGCTTGCATTGTCTGGTTTCAGTTCTTACTATAGTGGTGCATTCCTCATATCGCAATGACTTCAGTTCGTGCAGCGTGATACTTCAATTACCAGTTAATAATTCATACCGTTATTCTTATACTCTCGATTTCTACGACCTAGAAGACACCGAGACCGACCAAGCGGGTCTGCCATCGCATGAAAGGCGCTTGTTGAATTCTAGATTGTATAAGCACTTCCCGCAGGACATGGCATAGCACGCTATCGGAATGGGCTCTCTTTATTAAACTTAAAAGAATTAAATCTGTGCCGTTCAATGAAAAGCAATCGACCTCCAATTGTCTCTAATCCTTCTCCGACTGAATCGTAGTAAAAAGTAATTGGTATCGGTACGTTTTATATAATGAGAAAAACCATCTTGTGCCTGCAACTGTAGAGGTTCACATATTGATTTTTATTGATGTTATTGTATCAGTCAAAATCTTGCAAGAAAATATGAGATAAAGTTTTTCAAGAAGGAAAGTAATTTCCAAAATTTGGAACTTCTTTCGAATAGAGGCTATCTAATATGAGGACGATTATTTGAAAATGCTCTTCATACAATGGCAAATTGTCGCTTGGTGTCGACTGTTACTTTCACCCGCCGACCATTGTCCGCCGTCTGCACATCTCACCGATTGGCAGCCACCGCTGTCACTACTGACCACGCCGCTACCGTCCACTGTCCTCACCGCTGGCGATCCGTGCTGTCGCTGTCAGATCGCTTTCCATCCCCGGTGCCAGGGTTCGATCTCCGTTCGACGCACGACGCACGTTCGTGGAGTTTGTGGTGGGCGAAGCGAGTTCGCAACAAGTATTTTCTCCGTTATTCCACACTTCCAGTCTATCATTCCACCATCATTTTTATCTTCATTAGGACATTCTGTTATATTTCCGGGCAAGTCAACTGCTGTGGTTTTTAGTTTCGTACGTGAAAGAAATGATTTATTCAGGAACATGGCGGTGTTCCTCCCTCGCTGGGCGCTGAGATCCGGCCCCGACATAAATGATCGACTTAATGTAATAACTTTCTACTAGCGTACCCGTGCGAAAACTCTCGTACATTAAACCCCACCCTTTTCCCTATTTCTCCATTTACATATTAAACCCGTAATACATCGTTTTCTTCAAAACCTTCTTTTCCACCGTCACTTGTTCTATATGTCTTCTTGTAATTGATAACAATAAAATACCCACTTGTCAAAACATACTACTCTTATTTAATGTTATTACCAAGCAAAGAGGTATACTAGTGTAATTCAATTACGTATATTAAAAAGAAATTAGTTTAATTTCACGTACAGTTGCAGATTCTAAGGGTTCTGAACAGCAGAATAGAATCGAGATGCGTCGAACCAGGAAAAATGTAATAGAATGTTCAAGTGGATCTCGTCCTATTGATTACGGTGTGAGGAACGTTTCATTGAGGCATTAGGTCTCAAACTTTTGGTTTTTAAAGTCATAAAACGCTTTGTTTAGGAGTTATTTAACGTTGTCAATTCAAAAACTACGGACGAGTGTTGCATTTGGGCTGCATTTGACATGAATATTTAGATGCGATTTTTTCAACAAATCTTTCAAAAGATAGAATTATACATAGAAACAATTAAGTGTAATTTCGCATTGGAATTGATTGTTTTAATTTTATAAATAAATACGGATATGGTTCGGGCATCTCTTCCAATCTCACGGTCTGTTAATAGATACTATAACTCATAACATTTGGAGATGGTTATTAAAATAACCTTATTTAACGATAAACTTACCTATGGATTTAGTAAGTAGTAAGTTAAATAGAAGCCGTATATGATGTTGGCAAGACCAGAGGATCATCCCCTTGTACATTCCCTTCCTCATCCCTACCTTCCAAGCGAGAACTGCGCAACCCCTCCCGTAGGTCCGTTCCCTTACAATTCAGAGCCTCGTGTCACCGCCTTGTCATCCTCTGTCCCATCTGCCATCCTCATTTGCAGTCGTCGCTCGCCACCGGCCTCAGCCAGCCGGCTCACTCCCGCTGCCCACTGCGCCGCCCTTCATCCCCCCCCCCCCGCCGCGCCGCTTCACTCAATAATTCCGCCGGAGGTCATGCGGGACGGATGGGATCGGTATTTGAGTCCGCCGCCGCTCATGACTTCTTCAGCGCAGCGTCGGCCGCCGCCTGCCTGCCGGCCCGGCGCCGCCGTCATAAACCGTCCGTGATGGACGACGGCGGCGACAGACCCTCCCCCCGCTGAGACAAAGGAGGCAGGAACGGCGCAGTACAGCGCGGACGGCGATGGCATTGAAACACGCGGACAAACCTTGGCGATGTTCCCATGTGCAGAGGGAAGGAAAAGCTCCTGAGACTGGAATACGTAGTTGCGGGTACTACATTGTTATCGTAAATATTATCACAGCACGCCGAGTGATATTTAGTGTAACTATTTCATGAATTAACACATGATCTGGGTACTCCTGAATATTTACTCAAAATCTTATCACGTTTCATTTCCAACAGAGAATTTATAGTTGAAATCAACAATGTAACATCAAAAACATTCCAAATCAACGCAGGCGTTCCTCAAGGACCAGAACTATCCCCCACTTTATTTAATATTTACTGCCACGATATTCCATCGGAATGGGATGCTAACGTAGCATTATGCGCTGATGGTGTAGGACTTTACTCGACAAACTTTGAGTTATTAGTGGCAAAAGATCACATATAAGAAAGTGTAAATAACTCTGTAGAATGGACTCAGAATTGAAGAGTTAGAATGAACACACATAACAGTAAATCCAAAATCTTTACTGTCACCCCAAAAATCTCTACTCAAAACTGCTCTCGGATTATGTAAAAACCTTCATTCAACTCCGAGTTTTCACTAGCTCCTGGAAAAACATATATTCAAGGAAAATATGAATTACAATTTAATGCAGAAAATTATTTGAACTATGTTTCAATTGCATAGCAACAAAACTTTTTACGACAAAACTACTTACAAGAACATTTATTAAAAACACAGAAGTTGAGTTTTCTGTGTCTGGAAATTCCATGGCTGATTTTGAAATGGAAGTCGTAGAACCTGAATTAAGAGCGGGATTCTTCAATTTCGAATGGATTCAACATACACACATTTGTACCCACTAAAATATTTCCCTGTATAGTTTTGGATATAACATTCCACATAGATTTGATACCATATTCGTTGTATTCTTCACAATATAATCTTCCCGTATTAATTGCTTAAATTTTCAAAATTAGTGTAATTTCTTCATCTGTACTTTGTGGTGTCAGTTTTGTATTTCCATTCGTCTGCAAGTTATATTACTCTCATTTTTTAACTTAAAATAATTAGTGCGTAAATTGCTACATTTTACCAAATCATTACAATAGCTGATGTGAATCAGCAGAAGCCGCTCATCTACTGGAGTACATTCAGGTACTAATAAAACAATCCTTTTCTTTCTTTCCGTAGACCTAAATCTAATTCAGGCCTTGGCATAAATAACATCAGCGTTATCACAGTACAGACAAAATCGATCTTGCTTCACAGATTAATTATTCATACGAAATATGATAGATAAATTAGTGTGTCAGAAAGTGACTTCCGTTGTTCAATTTGTATAACAGACAATGCTACCGCATAACTTCTTGTATCATAAAATATGAGAAAACTTTATTTTCAATTCTCATAAGCGTGCTTTATGCTATCAGAGGGAATAGTTAAATCCAAACATGTGGATATATTTTTGAAAATATTTCGAAAATGTTCTAGAGGCTTTATATAAAAGATCCCCAAAAATCAAAATATCCGTTTCGAAGTCAAGGGGTTTTGAATTCATTTCAATCGATCGGGGAATATCAGTTTCGAAGAAAATTGGCTAAACGGTTTAGACTCTAGCGTTTACCACAGACAGCCACGTTTTGCAGTCTATCAATTTTTTTCGCTAGCAAGGACACACAAAACGTGAATTCTGACTACACAACGTTTTAGAGAAGTAATTTTTTATATACAGGAACAAAATTTATCAAAGTTATCATTACTAGAGCCCGGAAATAAGAGCTCCGACGAAAATTCAAAGAGATTTAGCGTTTGTTTACAGTTTAGTAAATATCAATGCACTAGCATTTCCCAGTGAAAATACATAGAACGAACTTGGTGGTCAAGTGATATGACCTTCCCAACACAGACTACGTTTCAGTATCGTCAGAGTTCGAAGGTGGTTTGTTGGCCGCCATTCTACGAATCTATCAAAACCTTGAATTTTGCACGACCATCTGTACAGCGAGAACGTAGCGGCTTATTAAACGGAAACGGGCCACTCGAGGTATCTAATGTGCACTCTTTGAAAACGTTTAACCATTATAAACTATCCCTAAGAAAAATATCAAATAAACAATGTTAAAGGTCACCAGCTTAACATTGCCTTTACTATTTGAATGTTTTCAACATCCCCAAAACCAACAGAAAACCCATGTTTCTACAGGTTATTATAAAACCAATTCAATAAATATAAGCATTTATTCACATTATTATTTTTAAAACACTCAAATATCTATGATGTTATTTGATTCATGTCTTCATCGAAGATCTGAGATTAAAAAACTGATAAGCAGAGAAAATTAAAGTAATTTTGAGTGATTGATGAAGTTGAATGATCAAACGAACAACAATGTTTCTTGCTTCATATAATGCTATCGTGTTTAACAGACATGTAATTACATGTGATACCTATATTTAAACATCCAAACTAATGAAAATTTTCAAAATTAAAATCATCAATAAAACGTTGATTCATCAGCAAGGATTATATTATTAAATACTTTTTTGAGATTCATGTGCTCCTGTGTGAATAATGTAGTAAACGTGATTCGTATGATCCAGTTTCTCAGAATAATACAAAACCTGCTAGACACATACACTAAACATAATAGTTGTCAAATAGTTATTTACGACATGAGTATCATAAGATATCTTATTACAATACGAAATTGGAGAATTATCAAACAAGACTCTTTAGCCGAAATTGTTAACCAATTGAATATTGTAATATAATGTTACCATTTGAATATCATGAAAAGTAAGACGCAATTTGTCAAAATTCATGTGAACTATAATTTTTCTTTAAATTTTACTCCTTATCCTGCGAAAGATGTGTGACAGTACTTATGTTAACAATTATACTGCCATGGGTTTAATTAATTAGTTTTCAGTACGCAAATTATTGTTTTTGGTTTTAAAGAAGCATGGATATATATAGAGTATCGGGGAAGGAAACGTCGAAAGTTTGAAAAACGCTGTTTAAACAATTTTAATCATACTTTGTCTAATAAACTACATAGATATTTTGAATGGCTGAGCTGCAATAAACACGCAAATTTTGGTTTGAAAATATGATTTCTACGCAAAACTTTGCATTCTAGAATCATGTAAACAAACCAGAAACATGTAACATGTTTATTATTAACAATATAAATTACTATATTAGTTCAGAAAAAAATTAACCGAGAAATAAAAAAGCAGTTGAACTGTGAAAATTGGTTGCTTTTTTATTTCTAGGTTAATTTTTCTTTCTGATCAAATGTATTCATTTATTTTGTTAATCATAAACAATTTAGATATTAATGAAGTGTTTATATGCTTCTACAACGCAAATAGTTGCCTAGAAAACATATCCAAACCAACTTTTGAATGTTTATTGCGGCTTAGCCATTTGGAATATCCGTGTAGTGTATTAGACAAAATAAGCTTAAAATTGTCTTAACAGCTATTTTTCGAAGATTCGACATTTCTTCCCCGAATATCCTGTATATAAAAGGCTTGATTTCTGTTGGTACGCGACGGAACGGTGTTCCGGTTCTTGGAAATAATTATGAAATTATATTATATATAAGTAGCTATTACTATTATATTAATAATTAATTTGAGGCGCGTTTCGGGGCCTAAGATTTTAAAAATAAAGGATATATGTATCATAATAACTCTTATGACGAGACTGTTCTCAGTTACGTCAAGTTTTAATTTAGAGAATCAAAGTGAATGGTCTAAGTTTACTCACCTAAATAAAGTTTATCTTTCTATACATACTATTTACAAAGTGTTTTCTGTTCAAAACAAGTGTTGCCTCAACAGCATATATTTTCACGTATTATTCGTAATTGCTATGCAATATTCAATACGGACTATGTGAACCTGCAAAAAAGAAACAAAAAAAAAAAAAAAAAAAGACCTACTGCAGCAGAAAATATTTTCTACTCGTCGGGATTCGAACTCGGGTCTTTAAAGTTAACTCACCTGACACGGTTCCCCCTCACCACCAAGTACACGACAAGACTACCTACAAGACTACCTCCTTTCCGATGCGAAAAGAAAGTGAAGCATTTGCAGTTTAAAACAAAACAAAACAGGGTGTTCAATTTATCTTAATACAAGATCTATTTTTAAAAAGAGATTTCATTAAACAAAAATCTCTAGCGTTCATATTGTTTTTCGACAATGTTATAAAGATCAGTCGGCGCTAATATTATACAGTAGAAAATTGGGGTTAATGTATTACACTTTAAGAGTTGTTATTTATTTATGTCCAAAATTAACAAGAAAATGACAAATGATAGGAAATATATTATATTATAATGACCATATAGCAAACACTCAGAATGTAACAATATTTGGGAGGAAAAAATTCAAAAGTAAAATGCCTATTTTTTCCAGTCAAAAACTTTACCACCGTGATATAAATCTTTTGATGTTACTTCGTTATTTTTTATGACACGATATTTTTGAAAATAGGTTATCATTAAGAAAGAATTAATATTCTTTTCTGCGTTAAAATAATGCAATAATATTAACCGTGTCATGATATATACAGCCTCAAATTTGTGTGGCTAATATGATACAACTTAAGAGGCTAATGTAATACGGGTGTCGGGGCTATTTTGATACACTAAAAATTAACACGCAGACAACTGGAAGGGATTTTTTTATGTTTAATATTACATCAAAGGCGCTAAAATTCCGATTTGATGTTGATAAACTATCCAAGTGTTTATCTGAGAAAGAAAGACCAGGCGACAATTCATATAGATTTCCTCGTTCTCCTCCTTACCCAGTACATGGTGATTCACTTATGATTATCAATTGGCGGAAGCTTCTGCTGTTTCAGTGCAGTTACTGATTTTTCACTGGAATCACAAGGAACCAGGCCTACAATAGGAGCTAACACCATCCCTTTAACTCCAGATATCA